>WEDG01003953.1:0-168459 GCA_017591395.1 Schistocephalus solidus | reverse complement strand
TTGCTTAACTCTTGCTTGCTAAACTCTTCGAAAAACTAATTGCAAAAAATCATGGATTTTTGCATAAGTAATCATATTCTCAACTTCTCCCAACATGGCTTTTTACCAGACAGCTCTTATGAAACCTGCCAAATGTCTTTTCTAAATCTACCGCCCTCTGACGCTTCTCCAGCCATCGCCTTTCCTTCTCCTACGGACCTCCCGAAGACCTCCCCAGGACAGCCAATCCCCACCAAAGGACCCCATGACAGCTAATCCCCACAAAAGGATCCTCGCAGGACCAAGCCCCTATAAGAATATCAACTTCAAGCTTCAACTAATCCCTAAACTCTTCCCCTTGCCTACTGTCTTGTTCTCTCTTGGGCGTCGTTCATTTGGATTCGTTGCGCATCTAATACGGGCCCAAAGGCAGCATAACGCGCTACACAGGTCTTATTTGCGCTCAGACGTGGATTTGTGCAGATTGATAAGGAACTCTTCCGAAAAACCTACGGGGTATTTGTTCGATCTCACTTGGAATATGCCGTCCAGGCCTGGCGTCCATGGTTTAAGAAGGATTATCTACAGCTGGAACGAGTGCAGGCGAGGGCTACGAAGATGGTAAAGAATCTGAGTCATCTGCCTTACGAAGCCAGACTGGTTGAACTTGATTTGTTTCCTCTAAATTACAGGCAACTACGCGGTGACCTCATCCAAACCTACCGGATTGTCAGAGGCCGCGATTGTGCCCTAGAATTCGCTGACTTCTTCGAATTGGCTGGGACGGAACATCTGCGGGGTCATCCCTTTAACTGCAGAGGAAGTTTGTCCACACGGAAGTCCGTCGGAACGCCTTTTCGCAGAGGGTCGTTGGAGCATGGAACGGAATCCCTGACGAGGTGGTCCTTTCAGAAACTGTTGACACATTTAAATTCAAACTAGATACTCATTTTCTGAGAAACTATTGTCAATATAATGAAGATTATTTAAACAGTGGCAGGTTGCGCCTGGCCCACACATATCGATGACCCTACATTTTCATTTGTCAGATATATCACTGTAAACGTTTGTACTATTGACATTTTTGCATATGAATAGGGAGCTCAAGGGCGAAAGCCTACTTCCCTCAATAAATTGACTTAAAGTGACTTAAATAATTCCTACTCAACTAGATGCCAGCCGATGAAGCTTAAAATTCTTTGATTCAGGAGACTGGAAGCAGGTTTTTCTCCTTTTTCGACTAAATAATAGCTCAAATCTCCCCAAGCTTTTTGTCATTACCCCCGTTAGTCTTCCTTATAACCTACGAAATGCTGCACTAATTATCCCTCCTTCTGCACCCTCCACATGTTAACGCTCTCCATTCTTTGCTTCTAGGTATAGCTTTCTTTGGAATAACTTTCCAATTGAACTTAGGTCGTTAACTGGTCTATCTGCATTCAAGCGAAGACTGCACATTTATCTTGACACTGATTCTATAAACCTTTTATTTTCCACATTTTTTTCCGTGCAACTTTCTTCATGACTCGGAGAAAGGACCATTGGAATTTAAGTGGCAATCTTGAAAATATTCTTCCTCTACCTCGAGTCCCCCAGGAACCATGTCGTCTCCTTTCACCTCCAGTCGTTCAAAAGATGAAGTCATTCATACTTACACAATATCATGCTGCTGTTTCGTCGGATACTTACCACCATCAGAATTCAATTCTGGATCCTAAGTTGCTGAGGCCTCAAGTTCACTGACGCCTTTTCGGGAGATTTTATTTCATATGCCTAAGTGATCAATAACGAACCAGCTCGACGTTTAATTAGCTCATTCAGAAATGCTACTGCAGTGATAGCCTACACTACCCCCTTACCTTATTTTCGTAAGCAGTTTTTTTCTCCTTCCCACTATTTGAAAATGGAGGCCTATTGAAATCTGCCTCCATTTTCTAGGTAGGTGTTTTTTTTCACTGCCTATTTTCTAGTTCACAATTAATTTCAAAAAATCGCTCATTGTTGACCGAACAGGACAAGCTCTGCCTACATTATTAAATATTTGAGCATATTATCTGCATACTGTCAAACTTTAATTTGGTAACTAATATTTGATTCAAAAAGGCCCTCCCGGCGCTAACCAAATCTAAATTATAAATAAATTATAAATGAACACCGCAATATTATTAATTTCAGTGCAGGTACTGAGCATAATTTGCTTAATAATGGTGGAAATGCTCTTAACTGTTTAAAAGTGAGTTTGGAATATTATCAATTCTAACAGAATATGAATTTTATAGGTGAGCTTTTTCTTTTTTAATACTTGAAGACGTGCAATTAATGGTTATTAGGTGTGAATTTGACAGCAGGCAGATTATGGGAGTGAGGTTTGTTTCAATGGTAAAGTGGTTGGTAAAAAATAATTAATCAGTTCTGCTTTGCTCAAATCCTCTGTAACAAAATTGTGGTTACAGTCAAGTAAAGGCGGAGTTACATACAGAAACTTAGCCGACGACCGAACAAGGAAGACTTGAGCAAGATATTTGGAAGAATTAGCATCACGTAGTGCCCTAGACTACCCATGCCTGTCTCACACCAGTTTATTTTCAAGGCTGATTCAAATGTTTGTGCAATCCTTAAGTACACTGACAAAGAGCTTTTAGACGGATCTTTAAGTTACTGTCGTAATTTTTTATGTCTGTTTTGAAGAAAATATGGAATAGAAGAAGAGGCTGTATGGGAATTAAGCGGGATAAAAGCCTGGATTTTTTCTGTCAGGCTCTGCAATAGCTCAGGAAAAAGTTTGGATCGATAATTGAAAATACGCTTTGCCAACTTAGAGTGCTGAAGAAATTATTTATTTATTCATAATTTGTGTAAGCGAAGTCAAGGTTATTGTATTTAACCTCAGGGTTTGTAAGAAGGGAGACTGGAAAACAACAGTGAATTAGTGCGTGATCACTTGTGAATAGATCACGATGGAAATTCATTAAGAGGGGGTGGACATCATTTGTAAAAATGAAATCTACAATACTGTCATTTAGTCACTTTAAGTCACTTTATTGAGGGAAGTAGGCTTTCGCCCTTGAGCTCCCTATTCATATGCAAAAATGTCAATAGTATTAATGATTACAGTGATATATCTGACAAATGAAAATGTAGGGTCATCGATATGTGGGCCAGGCGCAACCTGCCACTGTTTACACAATCTTCATTATATTGACAATAGTTTCTCAGAAAATGAGTATCTAGTTTGAATTTAAATGTGTCAACAGTTTCTGAAAGGACCACCTCGTCAGGGAGTCCGTTCCATGCTCCAACGACCCTCTGCGAAAAGGCGTTCCGACGGACTTCCGTGTAGACAAACTTCCTCTGCAGTTTAAAGGGATGACCCCGCAGATGTTCCGTCCCAGCCAATTCGAAGAATTCAGCAAATTCTAGGGCACAATTGCGGCCTCTGACAATCCGGTAGGTTTGGATGAGGTCACCGCGTAGTTGCCTGTAATTTAGAGGAAACAAATCAAGTTCAACCAGTCTGGCTTCGTAAGGCAGATTACTAAGATTCTTGACCATCTTCGTAGCCCTCGCCTGCACTCGTTCCGGCTGTAGATAATCCTTCTTAAACCAGGGACGCCAGGCCTGGATGGCATATTCCAAGTGAGATCGAACATATACCCCGTAGGTTTTTCGGAAGAGTTCCTTATCAATCTGCACAAACCCACGTCTGAGCGCAAATAAGGCCTGTGTAGCACGTTTTGCTGCCTTTAAACACTGTGAAGATGGTTTAAGTGAGGCATGTATTAGAACACCGAGGTCCTTCTGTTCCTCAACAATTGAAAGGGGCTGCCCATTAAGAATGTATTGGAAGGAATCATCCTCCTCACTGGTCCTTCTGGTACGCAGTCTTAGTACCACACACTTACCAACGTTAAAATTTAAGAGCCAACGAGCAGACCAGCTGCTAAGACGGTTGAGATCCTCTTGAAGTGCGTGCCTATCGAAATCAGATCTGATGACCCGCCACAATTTAACATCGTCTGCAAACATGATGGCGCTGCAATCCAGGTCACCGACACAGTCGTTGATGTACACTAAGAAGAGTAACGGCCCTAATACCGAGCCTTGGGGGACACCACTTAGAACCGGAGTAGGTGTTGACTTCGAGGTATCGACGCACACAGTTTGCAATCTATCTGTAAGAAAGTCTGCGATCCATGTCAGCAACATTCCTCTTATGCCGATTTCAGATAATTTGTAGATGAGAAGTTTGTGTGGGACACTGTCAAACGCCTTCTTGAAATCAGTGTATATGACGTCAACCCTACCATTTTCGTCCAGTGCACGAGTCCACTGCTCTGTTGAGAGTAATAAACTAGAAAGACAGGAGTGATTCTGTCTGAAGCCATGCTGGAGATCTGAGAGTAATTGGTTTTCCTCAAGGAACTTCATGGTTGTCTTCTTGATTATTGATTCCATTATTTTACAGCAAATGGAGGTTAGGCTGACAGGCCGATAATTGTTAACATTAGATCGAGCACCACTCTTGTATATGGGGTATATATTTGCTGCCTTCCATTCGGATGGCAGTTTCCCTGATTCAAATGACGAATTAAATATATGCGCTAGTGGTTTGGACAGTTCGCTGGCCAGTTCTTTCAAGAACTTGGCCGGTATATCGTCCGGACCAGATGACTTCGCTTCTTTCAGATTTCGCAGTTCTAGTTCCACGAGAGGTTCCTGGAAGATTATATATTCAAGCACTGGACGGGCGTCTATAACAGCACTGTTGACGTGGTCAAGTTGAAGTTCCGGTTCTCTAGTGAAAACCGAGGCAAAAAACCGACCTAAGTACTCGGCTTTGTCGCAATTTTCAACGACTTCAACACCATTCCCATCCATGAGTACTGCTACTGGGTCCTTGTTTTTAGTCGGCTATTGATATAATGGAATAAAAGTTTTGGTTTATATTCAGCCTGTTGAATAATTCTTGATTCGTAGTTCTTCCTTGCCTGATGATCATTCTTTTTACAGCGTTTCTTTGATGACGAAATTCTTTGAGATGCTCTGCTGACCCTGTTTGCCTGAATACCTTCCATTTTTATTCTTCTTCTTTAGCTGCCTGTTAAGTTCTCTTGTTAACCAGGCGGGGGCGCCTTTTCTTTTTTTGCCCCTTCACTGGACATAAGCGTTCAATCAGATCAAATGAGACTGTTTTAAATGATCGCCAGTCATCCTCTGGATTCCCTTTAAGCAAACAATCCCATCTCATAGACATCAGTTCTTTCCTCTTTGCGTTAAAATCAGCCTTCCATATATTTCGCTTGCATTCCGTTCCATTCTGGCGCTGAGAATAAAGTGAGTAATCCCACATCAGCGTACTATGGTCACTCTTACCGAGGGGTGCAATAGAATACACTTCATCAATGCTAGAGAAGTCCTTCGTAAATACAAGGTCCAGGCAATTTGCTCTCTGGTTCTCTCTAAATCTCGTTGGTATGTGAACCTTCTGTACCAGAGGTTGGTCGAGAGTGAGATCCATTAGCTTGTGGCCGAAGGAAGTTGGCGCACCATCAACTGTCAGATTAACCCAGTCTACTATAGGTGCATTGAAATCGCCAGCAATAAGCACCTCCTGGTGGCTTGCTACTACCTTGAGCAAATGTAGGAGGGACTCATCAGCTGCACTTGGAATGTTCGGTGGTCTGTAGATCGTCAAAATTTTAGGTTCTGTGAACAATCCTTTTTTATCTTTATCCAGAGAAATTCATATTCAGGGAAAATGGAGTGTGTTCGTTCGACTGCCGTGATTCCTGTCCTAACATATACGGCCACTCCTCCTCCCCTTTCTATTTTCTCTGGTCTTTTCGAAAAAGTTGGTATCCATCAATCGAAACCTCGCTATCCGAGATTTCGGCTTTGAGCCACGTTTCCGTAATGGCAAAGATATCGGGGGTTCGGTCTGATACTAATGCTTTGAGTTCATCTACTTTCGATAGGAGACTCTGAGCATTGGTATACAAACATCTCAATTTAGACTGGGTAACTCCTCCATATAGACTTCGCGAATTTCGCGCGATTGAATACTAGAGTCTGTCATTGCTTTCCGAGATGAACTGGTGTCCATCCCGCCGACGCTGTGTTCTTATGAGTGGTCGTCATCCGAGTTCTGGAGCTCCTTCTTTTATTATTCAAGCTCTGTACAGTTGGGTACATCGTATTTAGTGTCCTCCGTCTCGGCGAGAATCCACCTTGATTATGTACGGGGTCTGCCATAAGAAAGACCTCTTTATCACTTTTATCTCCCCGTCCTTTATTTGGAGCCATTTTTCCCCTGCTCGGTCCTCCTCTTCAGTTCTGCTCTCAGCATCCTCATTTTGTACCTTTCCTTGGGTTCGTAATCCGGCTGAAAAACACATCCCTGTGTGAGCTACGGAGAGCCGTTCTCCGTTCTAGGAGGCGTGAAGCCTGAACATCATTTTTCAAGAATGATTTTTAAGAGGCCTTGGTGATGATAGTTCATGTGAAACATCCGCTTTTCCTAAACGGAATGCTTTGTGCACTGTTACGCATTCGCCATCTCGAAGAATCGAATATGAGTATTCTCGGAAAAGACTGAGGTCATGTTCTTCCCTCTCCTTTGCAATCACAGAAGTGGACTCGGGAACCCCTTTAATAACGAGATTACGTTTTCGGTCAAAATGTATGTTTGGTGACTTTGAGTTCAAATTTGTTGATAGAGCATCAGTATTAGGAAGAATGCTACTCTGGTCGACGATGTTATTTTCGTCAGTATGAGCAACTACTCCTAAAGTTAATGGCAAACCCCTTTTGGAAACTTTGCCAATTGGTCCTCCACTTGCTCCTGTATTACCAACAAAGGATTGCACTTGAGCATCTATCGGTAAGAACGAGCTTTTTCCGGAGTTCAAACCACTTTTTGTGAAAGCTTCTTGGCCCTTTTCGACTTCGAATTCTTCGTCTTAGGTGCTTCAAATTCGACGTGCTTTTCAACTTCACCCTTTTTTGTATCATTAGGCGACGATGCCGCATATGTTTGTGTATCCAGCACATTTCTGCTTCTGTCTAAGCTCGATGACAGTAGTTAGGTGCATGAGCTGGTTTGATCTCCCTTTTGAAGCTCTGTAGACGCAATGTCTTTAAGCTCTACATGAGGTATTCTTGAGGAAGCAATATTTGCATACGTTATTTCTTTGGTTGGAATTCTCGTTGCTACGGGTGGTTTTTTTCGGGTGAACTTTGAACCTTCCCTTATAGATCAGCTATTTCTTGTTTCTCTTTCTTGTTTCTCTTTCTCTTTCTCTTGTTTCTCTTTCTCTTTCTCCATCAATAAGAATTTCTGCAAGAGATTTAAACACCCCATGCACTTTTCGTCCTCGTAGGTGACATTCATTAGTGTTCCCAGGCTTTTTGCCCGCTTGGCAGGAGGAGAAGTGGTAACAGAATATCTGTCTTTGTCATCTTTTTTGTTTGGATACAATTTTGTTTTTGAAATTGTCGTGAGGACGTAGCACAGTAGTTATGTTCGTTTCCACATAAATCTGCGACCTGGGTTCGAGACCTGTCCGCGCTGCGAATTTTTTCCTCAGCACAGATGAGTCCTGAGCGTCTGCGTTTTCCATACCTCTTATGACTGTATACGAATGCATTTAATTTATAAATCCTTTTAAATAACTGGGCTAGGATGCAATAGTATTAAGCAGTCAGACTTCTAATAAGCATGCAACGACTCAGCCTTTGTTGCGACTTCTCCCTCCCTGATGAAAGCAGATTAGAGCAGCACACCGCTGGCGTGAATTTGGAAGCAAGTGAACGCTGAAGCTTGTATTTCTCGTAGGGATAATCTCCTGGACGTGGAATAATCCTCACTGATGGAATATTTGGATAGCCACAGAATCGTTAAGTCCAAGAAAATATTTCCCAAATTTAGAGACTGGACAATCCACTCAAGAGTTATTCCAAATCAACGTGTCTTCTACACTAAGGTAGAGACTAAAACTTCGTACACTCAAAGGAGCTGAAATTCGAAAGCAATTTCAAACGACGCGCCTCAAAATTTCGAGATCTATTCACATTATGAAAGTTTTCAGATAGCATGTTTATTTTATACATATTCTTATGATTAATAAAGAATTTGCTTTAAAGCTACATACGAATTTCTTATTTGCATTAATTGTTTATAAGTTATATAAAGATTTAGCATTCTGATATCATCTGTGTCGTTCAATTGAGAGATAAATCTCTGCAGATTTATTAATAAACCTGCAGATTAGTCGTTCATTAAACTAGATCAGACAATAACCAATCCCGTAGTATCGAATAAAAAATGATGCTTGTTTGATAGCATTTGGAGTGTCTTACCGTTTCTAAATGTTTCTTGCACCTAACCCATTTCCACCTTCTCTAGAGATGAGTCCAACTAAGTCTATTTCATCGGCCGAAATACATACAGGAACGACTGCGTTCGAATTTTATTAGATGTGATCGGCCTAGTAATTTATTTACTGCCAGTTTAGATGCAAGGTTAAAAGAGATATACCGTAGAGGAACGAGCTGACAGTGAATAAAAACTCTGTCAGGAGAAAAAAACTGTATGAATTATTAAAGTTGGGGATGAAGAAGGGTTGACAGAGGTGCACGATGTAGTCATTCTCCATTCAGTGTTATAGATCCTGTATTCTGCACCAGATAAAGGTGTGTCGGCAAAAGGTTGTTCGCTGTCGGCTGAGGAATTAGCCCATTACGGGCTGCAGAACCAGCATCATTGCCCTCAACTAGAAGCCTGGCACAGGGTTCAGAGTCGGCGAACGCCATCAGATCGGAAGAAAGATTCCACCGAGTCAGCACCAAGAATTCGTGAAAGGTGTCCTGAATGTAGAACACTAGTAAATAAATAAATAAAATAAATTGTTCATTTAAGGCCCACAGGGCCTCATCTTAAAAAATTTAGTGTCGCAGTATAAATAAATAATATGCAATAATTGCTGCACTATGTGAACAGCCATATGAACAACAGAAAGGAGTAGTATGGTAGACATATCCCATTCAGTAAGCTTCGCCCATCTTTGGAATATACGGCGAACTAGGAAAAAAAGCAGTGAAAATAAATCCTATGGTTTAATTGCGGGCAGATTTGGACGAGCAGACAATTTATAAAGGGAAAAAAGGAGATAAAAACTGCTTCTCTAAAAAATCAATAGCCAGAGTTGATGGGATTGTTACGATGCAATGGGATAGTTCTGTGATGTTGCTGACAACGTATGAGGAGTTGGAACGCTCCTTGTCGGGTGAGAGATAAAATAATAGATAGAGCAACTGTTTATAACGATCACAGAGGTGAGAGAGGAGGAACTAATCGTAGACAACAGGGTCGAAACGAAGAGGCGAATGAAGAGGTCACGAGATCATCACCGAGATGCGACCTTGCTGACTGCATAGTCCACCAACAAGATGGCGTAAACATCAGAACCTGCAAAGATCACAAGCAGATCCGGGAGACCATCGTCAGGGTTGTAAAATCAGAGGAAAGTTTCAAGGTTGTCAAGATTGACGATGATAGTTGAAAAGGAGGGGACAAAAAAGCGACTGCGAAGTTTGGCTTTGCAAATTATAATGGACACGCTGTGCCTGAACCCGACTGTGCACAATCGCTTAAAATCCTTAACTCCAAGATAAGTTTAAATTGCTTATTATTTGAAGATATTGAGATATTTTTCCACATCTGCATAGGATTTGGTTGTTTTCCAGATAGCGCATTAAATGCGTCTTGATAATACGCTCCATTATTTTACACGCTATGCAAGTTAAACTGACAGGATGGTAATTTTCACAGTCCTGTCGTGAACCTCCTTTATAGATCGGGGCGATAAATGCAAACTTCAATTCTTCCGGGAGTTTGCTTTCTTCAAAGGACTTTTGGAATATGATGGACAGTGGTACACACAGTTCGTTAGCAAGTTTTCCAAGTGCTAATGCAGGAATTCTATCCGGCCCAGGTGACTTGGCAGGCTTTGTACGAAGTAATTCAGTTCTAACTATGGTCGGTGCAAAGTCTAGATCTAGGCCCTCTGTTGTAGATGAGGAGGAGGTAAAGGAGGAAGGGAAAGGAGGGGTTCACATTGGTTGACAAACTGGTGGAATAGCAGCAAAATCCCTAGGCTCTCGGTTGAAGACGATCTAAAAGAATTTGGAAAGAAGGGATGCTTTAACCTGGTCGTCGGTCTCCAGTTTTTCGTCTGCAGACCTTAGGGCAGGAATCAGTTCCTGAATTCTCTTTGTACTCCGTATGTAGCCATATAGTATTTTGGGGTGTTCCAACGATTTTTGCAGTATGTTTAGTTCGAAATTCCTTCGCAGTTACCTGATCACACCACACTCGCCTCATAATAGCTCACATAGTTGGTCTGTGGCTAGATATGCGATTGCCTGACTAGTGTCAATATTTCCAACAGAAACAATCCGTCAAACAGTCTCTTGTCATGGTTGGCGTTGACAGTGGCCAGTCAGCCAATCAGATCATTAGTCTCAAACAGGTCAACAAAGTTGAGCTGCTAGGGCAAGGGATATATACAGGCTAGTAAAATATTGTGTAAGAATATGTACTTCCATATGGTATCATGGTATATGGTACATTTTCTAATTTTATGAGCCACGAAAACAATTGGAACTCATTGAATACAAAATAACTTGTTTCATTTTTATACGCTTCCTTAACTTTGGCATTACTTTGCCCTTTGCTACTTCAACCTACCTATGCTTTCGTATCGCTTCTTTAAGGTAAAGATTTTCAATGAAGCCTGATTTTTGTTTCCACCGACGTAGTTTTGGCAGAATAATGGTAGACTTATATAAGTCATTAGCTGAAGACCTGAACATTCGTAATCTTGAACACTCGAAAGTGATTTTCATTTAACATCCAAGTTTTCAGTTTGAGTTTGATTAAATTACTTAATCTCACAGAGTTTAAAAAAACACTCAGGAATCTGAGCGTTCTGTCATAGATTGACACTAGTTTCAGTACTTTGAAACTACAACTTTAGCTTTTTCAGATGGCGGTTTAAGTAATTTTGGTCAATAATCTTTTGGTGTTTTCGTGCCGACTTGGGGTTCGATGAGTTTTCCGAGCGAGTTGATAGCATATAACGCACAGTTTTTCGGTGATTCCGAAGAATTTTCAACCGTCAGTAACATTAATCGGTCTTACACTGGCAACTTAGATTCCATTGGGACTGGGTAGATTGCTGACTAACCATACGATTACCTTTCTGACTTTATAGTGACGATACTTATGTCCGTCAACTGGAGTTCGACAAGCAAAAACTACTGCGGCAAAATGATCAGTTACAGGCCCAACTCGAAGTCTCGGAACAAGCTTACAATGAACTGGCAAACCAAATTGAGAATCTGACTAAAGATAATGTGCTGTACGTACGGCTTTATTTATTCGTAATTTGACGTCGCTTACCTTTGCGTGGTGCATATTTTAAATGCGCATTTACAAGCATGCGCATCTAAGAGAGCCATCAAAGCACATTTCAATTTTCTGTTGCAAGAATTTATTTAAATGTCTCACCTCGATGTTTCTATTAGTTAGGAACATAACAGAAAGTTTAAAGGTGTTAATTAGCCTCTGCGGTAGGAAAGCTTTAACACTTATATATTCATCAGGTTTTGAAATGCGTAAAAGTTGTTTTTTTATGTACACAATTAAAATTTTCCAATGTTACGTTTTGGTATAGAGACACGATTAGGCCTTGTCACTTCGAAATTATGCGCACTGTCACTTGCGTGGAATCCAAACTTTATTAATTGTATTTTCATTATCAAAAGTACTGACTGTGATAATTAATTTTGAAAGCATTTCATGCGAAATCAGTAAAGGGATAACACATATTGAGCAGGCACAAACTTGTGGAAAACTTGAAAACGAAGCATCAACTATACTGACAAATTATCCCTGCTAGCACCAGCCACGTCTGGCGTTGCCTTGCAGCCGCGGTCAGACATCGCGATGGCTTGGCTTGCTGATGCCATTTATCTTGGCTAAGGCGTGAGATTCAACACGATCGCGCCGTTTGGCCATGCCATCCCAAAAAGCGCTTTAGCGGGTATCCTTCTCGTTCATTTTTACCCCTTATATCCTCGATTGCGTAGCCCTTTAGGCTGCCATCTATCGTAGTACCCTTTAATGTATCATATTTTACTCGCGTAACTTAATAAGTATAAACTGCAGCCCTAAGCAGTTCATATAGATGCATAAGCGAGTACGTAACGTAACGTAACGAAGACTGCAGTTTCAGAAAGGGCTGTATTTATATTTGCCCGTTAAAAACGTTCGAAAAAATTACAGGCATGCTGTCACCATTCAGGTGCATTGTTCCAGCTTTCAAATCAAAGAAGATGGATCTTTTTCACCAGCCAATGGCGTTTCCTGCAGAAGAAAGAAACTTTGGATGTAGCTAATAATGCATAGTTGTAAATAGCAATTATAGTAACACTTAAGTGCATAAGGCAAATAGTATTATTTCTATGGATATTAATGTAATGTTAATTCAAACTTCCTTTGGCGGGGATATTTCCAGGCACGCGCAGTCATTGGTGAGGACTACTGGTACCTGAATTCATGTGAACGATGATTCAAACAGCAATGTCGTACATAGGCATCAATTGTGTACAAGGGGAAATGCAGAGCAGAAGTCCTGACATTGGCGACGGTGGTGTTCTTCTTTAATTAACTTACAAAATCTGTCAGTGTTGCCTGCACCTGTTGCATATTGTTTTCAGGGCAAGTAATTGCTGGACCAGGAAGTTGAATTTTTTCCTTAAAAATTGTGAGGAACATCTTAAACCGACTTACTCTAGGGGCGC
Source organism: Schistocephalus solidus (assembly GCA_017591395.1). NCBI lineage: Eukaryota > Metazoa > Platyhelminthes > Cestoda > Diphyllobothriidea > Diphyllobothriidae > Schistocephalus > Schistocephalus solidus. The sequence continues at coordinate 155,616 of WEDG01003953.1, read as the reverse complement.
AAAGTGAGCATTCATGTCGGCCACGTTTTTGTGCAACTGCTGACACAGTTTTTACAGCTGACAAGGAGGCAGCTGTCGGCATTTCTGTAGGCCATCGTAAGTAATAAATAAAAGCTGGTGGTTACTGAATGGATGACAGTGGTCTAAACTGCTCCGGCGTGCTGGACGACGATAGAAGATATGTGACATCTCGTCTTCTGTCTTAGGTCTACAAAAGATACGTGACGATAGCCTTACTGTAGCATTTAAGGTGGTTTTGGATTAGCATCTGGCTGTCTCGTGCTACCCAGCGGATGTTTATCGTCCCTTGAGTCTGAAGTCAGCCTATGAATACGCCTGAAAGGAAATTATTAATATATACCTTATTGGGTACATACCTCGTCCTCTTGCTCTTGCCCAATTCTTGTGGTTCTGAGCTGGAGCGGTTGTCACTTTTATCTGCTCTTCACGAGTCTTGTTGGGCCTTCTGCAGTGTCAAGTCGCTTTTCAGTACCCTGACCATGTAGACTTTGGTGCCCTCTAGTAGCCGCTGGTTGTTTTCCAGCAGCATAGACCGCTGATTGTGTATTTTGGGCCACATGACGCTACCGATGGCAACCAAAACCGTCATATCTTTGTCACTTGTGAATTCTACACCAGAATACATTTGTGGCAAATTTAGTCACCCAAAGTGGTACTTGCAAAAATGTACCGTTATACTGCAATTCCCTCTTATATGGCATATCTAGTGCACATAAAATCATTAAGTCTGCGATGTTCTATGCGCCCGTATTTTCAGTTGTTAAGTTATAGGTTGGATTTTTCCATATGTTATGATTATGTTTGAAAACTGTTTATACACCCATTAGTTCCCTAGCCCCTATAAGTTTAATATTCACTGATTACAATAAAATTAAAGAAACCGTTTCGGAATATCTCGTAATATTAAATGAAAGCAAAAAAGTAACTGAGCCACCAAGACTGTATACTCTATGATGTTCCCAGGACCCCTGTCAGCACCAGCCCCGCTTTTCCCCTCATAGCCCCGGCAGAAATGGCGGGGACACAAGTCAATCATAAACTGAATTTACACCCTTTAATTCATTTGTATATTTATTAGATATAAGGTCACTTAGATTCATACAAAGCTTCAGTTTTAATGCAGTCGCTCAGATATGGAAACGTTTGTCTTTTGGCTGGATAAACGCGAATATGGCCAAATTATAGGGCATCGGAATTAAAAGATGAGAATAGACGCCTTTCAGAAGTTGTTGACGAAAAATCACAGCAAGTCCGTGATTTGACTGCACGGCTTAATGACCAGAAACTGGAGGAACAAATCCTCGAGGAAAAACTTTCTACGAAGGAATACGAATGCTTATCTCTCAGAGAACGGGTATGCAGTCTTTTTAAATGACATAATCTTTGATCTTCATGCATTTATTAGTAGGTATTAAAAAAACTACAATAAACCAGCGAATTGTAGTTTTAGTTAGTTTAGTTTGCCCAGGGTTGCACCGTATAGTCAGGATAGACAAGACTAAGCTCTGTCTTCAGCCAGCTGAGAAGAATATCCGAGTTTTCACAAAACAGAGTATACTGCTCATGTGCTTAAATATGCTCAACTAAGCCTTTATTCTCGTACCAAAACATGTATACTTGAAGGATTTTGCAAAACTGCACGCATGAAAAGTTGTTTGTTTAGCCTTTTATTTCTGATAAGTTGAAATAGCTTTGAAATTTATATCACATTTTTGTGTTTTGTTTGGTTTCTAGACCTTTTAAAAGAGGAAGAGCCCTTAATAAAACGTAACTTGAGGTGCCATTTAAATTCAAATATAAATAAATAAATATAATCAGCATAACGAAACCCCTACAAACCTTACGTTCTTGCTCAATTTTATCTCCATAAACCTACTCCCGAATACTCAAAGGTAAACGTGATTTAGTCGTTGCGGTCAAGTTACTTCCTTAGGTAGTCATGTCCATTAGCGAAGCCTTTACGTCTGCTGTCAGCTTGAGTGTTTCTGTGTTGACTATGCATGTCAGAGTCAGGGAAAAACCGTTTGTGTTTCGGTGGTACGTGTTGCATTAAACGGTAGATAGACGGCCGTAACTGTCCATTACAAATATTCTGGTCCTAAAGGTATTCGAGGGACTGAAAATTAGCGCTTATAAAATTGAATGAAATGGCGCTGCAATAAAATAATATTTTGAGTAGCCCTACGTTTTTTGAGCCCCAAAACGAAGGTGGTAGGGGAATGTCCAAGGTCAGCTTCAAGGTAAGCATTGTTTAGTACGTATTCTAACAGTAGTATTGTGTCAGAGTGCATAAGAATGTCAATTAAGCGGAAAGTACCCTCTTGAAATAATATCTGGCAGGGATAAGTAATTAGACTTTAGAATTGGAGCTGTGGTTGAATGAATTTTGGTAATCATAGCAGGTATAACTGCGGGACCTAATTTTCAGGGACTTTTGCGTGCTTTTCTTTCGAGCCTATGAAGGACAATGCTTTGTTTATTTTTGATATACATTTTAATTTGTTACCAAATATTTTGGGCGAGATATAAAATACAATGGACATCGTTAATTGTATACTAAGGATTTTCAGCATTGCAATTTCGCAAATACGAAGTATTTACGGGGTATAAGTATTAATTCTCAGCATAAATCTTTTGCTGGAAGTTATTTATAGATTTTAGGAAAAATAGGCTTGCTTAAAAATTTTACTAAGCGCAACTTGTTCTTTTTGTTATTTTTTAGGCGGAACACCTCCAAAATGTTGCTTCATCACAGTATATTTGTCTCGAAAGTGCACAGGAGGAGCAGTTAAGGCAGATGGTATTTCATATTTTCCTCATGTTTTTGCGCAGGCAGCGTTGTCAGCTTTCGATAATAAGGTCGACATTCTCAGAGAAAAGGTTGAATCGGTACCTGCATCTTTTTTGTAAAATTATTGTTTGACTTAGATTCAAGAGAAATTTGAAATTGTAGAATGTCGGATGAAAGATTTACAGGATGAGATTGTGGTAACACGCGAAATTTTATTCATGCTTTTTGTAAAGTTTGCTGTGGCCGAGAAACAGGAACTCGAAAAAATCGTGCACCCATTGAAGTATGATCGCCAACAGACCAGGTGACCTGACTGTCCCACAAATACGGACATACCTATTAAATGATTTTTTCAAATATTCCAGGGGAATTTTTAAAGATATTTGAAAGGTTTGTTTACAGAATTGTGTGCGCAACACTAACTATCCTGATATCACTAGCTGTGTAGCTTTGAGCGGGTAAATAAACGCATTTCTATTGTTTCATTACAAAAACGTATTATGTCCTCGCTACTTTAGACCCAATCTACTTACATGAGATTCGCTTTCTCATGAAATGTCAACCAAAATTCTGGAATGTGTGCTTTTGATTTAAACAATTGTGTTAAGCCGAGCTGTAAGATTTATTATCGCGCACACTAATCCCAAGATCCTTCAATCTTATCAGGATACCGGCTTTTGATGAATGTTTTTCTGACCGCTGGAAAAAATCATACTCTGTAAAAATGGCTACACATGTAGGATAACTTTCTCTCAGGGATTTTTGGTACCCTTATTCATTCAAATATAGTATATAGAATACATGCACCAAAATACAGAGTATATTTTTTGCAGGCGATCGGAAAAAACTCGTTCAGGAGCCGGCACATAGTGACGTGACTCAAATATCTTTAGAGAAGGCCGCACGATTTTCAATATTACAACCCTACTAAGTAAATTTTTGAATAGAAAACACTTTCCAGAATTTCAGTTGACATTTTGTGAGACAGTGAATCTACTGTAAATCAGTTGTATCTTAAGAGGAAATTGGTCTGAATGGGGCATTGACAGGCGCAACGAGAGTATAACCCTTTCCTCGAGGAGGAGTGGCCGGATTTAACTAATACTTTTGAAAAGTTCTTACCGTTGGCTACAGACGACTTTTGCCATGCTCTATGCTTACTTTGGATGACCTCAAGACTTTAATTATTAATCCGTTACTGACAAAGTGAGTAGATGACTCAATATCCTTAAAACGAGAAAACGGATAATTCTGTCTAATTTTTAATATGCCGTGAATGGAAACCGCTGGAGCTATATAACTGGGTCAAGACTGACGTTCGGACTGCTAATGTATAGGTTATATTCCTCGCAGAAACGAAATTGGGTGAGTTGACCATTTCAACAGGATATAAGACGCCACCTTAAAGTAAAGAGCTGAATTTGGATATCAGAAATACGTTTTAACGACTAGCTCCAGAACACTAAGTTGCATTCGAAAGAAATGAAAATGCGCCGATGATGTTGCGATTTTTCACCGAATCATTTCACGTTACTATGAGAGCTATGTGATTCGAAGAAGATGAGCACTTTGCCTATTACCACACTTCAAAATTCAGTTCAATGCAATTGAGTTATCTAACCCTAATTCAAGTTATCTATCATCATTTTCCTCAAAGAATCAGTGGTTTATGCACGTTTGCCGTTATTAATGAACTTCGTGAAGTTGTATGTTTAGACGGTTATATTTACCTGCTTTTCTTCTGACCTCGATTTATAATTATTTAACCTACTAGTGGATGTCCTCTTCAAGTTCACAGACGATCACACAGTGAATGTTTTGCGGTAGACGTTCTACCTAACGATAATATATCATCAAATATCGCTGAAGAGTTGATAGATGCAATTCTTAATGAAGGAGAAGATATCAAACGCAAACAACGTGGTGCATTTTTCACAGATGGCAGAACTGAAGCACAGTGCCATCCATTAACGGAGGAAAAATATGGAATTTACAAGTCTCATATTAAAGACACTAAACAAAGTGTTTCGAGTCAAGTTCCATCGCAGTTGACCTTATTGGTAAGTTTCTTTGCTATTATCACTTTTATTTGCTTTAGACGAGCTCAAATTCCGTTTTTGATCAACGCCCATGGGATCTGCATCAGACACTCGGGTGAGTTGGGCGTTTTTTTATATTCTCTCTGTGTGTAAGGCCTAGTTATGACGCTTATATACACTCAAAACAGAAATTAAAATAAAAACTTACCATATAACTTGATTGCAGAATGGTAGCTTACTCAAAGGGGAATAATTAGTAATGGATAAAGCTGTGACCATAGCGCATCCTTAAGGGTATGCTATTCCCTTGGCTTATTTACTTTGCGATCATGTTACTCACGCAGTCACTGATGCGAACAGCCCCGTCTTTAATTTAATACTTCGAATATTTAAGAAGTCGAGTATGGTGAACGTACGCTTTCGATTATTCATCATCAGGCCTATACAATAATATAAATGAGGGTAAAGTAAAAACAATTTGAACATCCAATAAGCAGTGAGTATGAGGGAGAGGGTTGAGGGCATTCAGAGGTCAGTGGTTATAGTCTAGTCCTATAGGGGCGAGGGATGGGAGGGAAGGGGAAGGTGTACGGCAATTATCTAGGTTACTGCTCCGTCGTTTCAGACCTCTTCAATGTGCATCTACGCCTTCACTTGCTCCTGTGGAGCAAGATCTTTTGGTCGAACAACTAGGTGCCTGTCCAAGAGGATGCGAGAGCATTATCCTGTCTGGATAAATCGAGGTACGGTAAAGTCCATCTCGAGCGCAATTGTGGCCCATTTGGTTGACAGCGGTCGCTGGGTAGACCTCAACCAAGCATTCCAAGTAATCTATAAATTGCCGATGAAACCCTAAGTTCCTGCGTCATCGGATACTTGCGGTGGCAGAGGCAGTGGCCATACGGTTGACCAACCCAACTTTGTGTGCGAAAAAGCGTTTGTAGTGGCCCTAAGGCTCCCTTGGCCGAAATTAAACTCAGCGTCTGCGTTCACACATCCTACCACGTCGCGTCACAGCGACGAAGCAGTAACCTAAATAATGGCCGTACACCTTCCCTTCCCCTCCCCATCCCTCGCCCCTATAGGACTAGACTCTATCCCCTAACCTCTGAACGCCCTCAACCCTCTCCCTCATACTTACTGCTTATTGGATGTTTAATTGTTTAAATTTTTGTTACTCTACACTCTCTTTTCTTATTGAAAAGGCCTGATGATGAATAATCGAAAGCGTACGTTCGCCAAACTCGACTTCTTAAATGCTTATATGGGTTCATCGCTGAACTTCTAATGTTGTTGTTTTAGTCTGAGATCATTGTAAAGCAACTTGAAAGAGACTCATAGAAATTAACCAAATAACATTATCCTAGTAAGGGGCGATACCCGCTTGACAGGACAACATGGAAAAGTGTCGAATCAGATCGAGCGGTTATGTACTCATTTTCATCAATTTTTGCGAGGAACGATGCAAGCATCATTTAACTTTTCACGCAGAATCTCACAAATTAACAAGGCTTAGGATTTCTTGTTTGTTTTACAGCATCTACCTATGGACGATAGGCACTTAACTCGAGAATTTTGACCACTTCTCAGTTGTATCAACAAATTTCCGATTTTTCTGAACAGTACAGGGCCCTTCTGTGGTTATTTGCTGTGAAATACTCCAAGCACAAACAGCAAATTGCAGTGGCTAATTTTGAATGATATATTTAATGAAAAGGACAGCAATCGAAGGTAGGGTAACATAATGGCGTGAAAAGACCGTGAAATAGTATTGAAGTGGAGGTAACAAAGAGCAGAAAGCATGTCGTAGTCAAACAATTGCCAAATTTTGCATCTTCCTATCTGTATATGCAGATGTGGCCAAAGAATAGGACCTCCGAATTATTGTTAGCATTATACACTGAGGGAATTCGTATAAAGCACCAATTTGCACGATGCCGCCTGTTGAACAGCACAGATTTTTAATAGATTGAAGAATAAATTAAAAATGAAACAATTAACAAATGGGTAATATTTTCCATCCACGCCGTGAGTTTCCACACATAAAGCCCCGGGGTTTATTTTTGAATTGCCGGTGAACATGTTTGGGTCATCTTCGTCCGTGGTTTTAGGCAGTTTGCAAGGTTCAATGGGATTCAAATGTGGTATTCTCAGCTGAAGGGCTTGGGCGTTTCGCTCTCCAGGTATTTCCTTTCCGCCAGACTTCGAAATCAGTGGAAATATAGTGTATACTTAAGCCACACGAATTCTATGCGTGTAGTAGCGGCTGCTTGAAACCAGCCGGAATTAAAAATATCAGATAGAATGCTATTTCTTCGAACATTTAAGTTGCTCTGAATAAAAGGAAGCTCCGTTTACATTCTACCAGCAACTGACTTGTATTAACTTTTTGTTTTCACATTAGCAAAAGGTAGTATTACGAATTTTGCTGTAAAATCCACATCTCAGTTGCCGAGCTCATTAAATTTTAACTGAAGTTCTAAATATGCTTTTGATTAGTAAGGTCTAATAAGTAGGCTTTTAATCTTAATTATTGTACTTCATATTCCTAAGAGAATTCAGACACTGCAATATGCCTGCTTTTGAATAAATGTAGTTTCAGTACCATCCAAGAACTGCAATCGCCAAAAAATCCCTCGTCATACAGTGACATTTTCTATTGATTTTCGATACCCTTACAAATGAACTATATTTTATGGAAAACGTGCATACAAATATTTGTTCTCCTACTTATTTGGTAGCTAATTATGTTTTATTAAATTTTGTACTCCACTGAATGGTATGCTTAGGTTTCAAAATGGTTTCGAATTACCAACTACTTTTTAACGCGATCTGGCGTTGCATTTGAATTAAGGAATTTTCTTCTACAAGCTGTATACCTTATGTGCGAGGTAAATTATACATTTCTTGTGACATACAAAAGAAAGAATATAGTTCTCATAAAATAGGACAATGGATGTGGGCTCTGTTGTATACTTGATAAGAAGCAGTAATAAAATAAATTGCGATGAAATTTGAATGGAAATTGTACGGCTTTAAAAATTGTCATAATTTCAACCTTTTTTTAATCCCGAAAGATACTCTTTTGTTCGGTATAAAGGTGTAAGCAGACCTAAGGTGGTACAAAATAAGAAGTAAAGAGAATATATTATGCTTGTTTTCAATAAAATATACTAGAATTAATAAGGATATCAAAAAAACTATAGAAAAAGGCAAACCATTTAAGATGTCATCTTTTACTGACTGATGTTTTTGCAGGCAACCAGAAAAAGTGCATTCAAAGACGGCGCCCTGCCGTGTCAGAAGTACATTGGGAATTTGTAGCATGATAATAAATATTACTACTCTAATTAAGTAGTCCTTCCTCATTGAAAAGGCATTTCAGTATTTCAGTTTATGTTTTATCAGAGCGGTCATCGAATGTAAAAAACCTCTTCTCCAGATGTGGTGCGCAGGACGCACTTGAAATTAAATCCAGAGTACCTGCAGGAATGTGCGATTTATGTGCAGTCACTGCAAGATCCCATTAGTCGGTTTATGTAGAACCGTAACTCATATACAGTTTAACCTTGCCATTTAATCGTAAATACGAGGCAGACTACTGAAACTTAATTTGGATATGATTTATGAAAATGAAAATAACCCCCTTACATAAGCCTGGAGAAGACATGTTAACAGCCCCAATTTATATTGTTGCATAGAGTCTTTTGTATTTCCAGGTGGTAGTTGTGTACTCCCGAATCCAAAAACGGCAACCAAGGCTAAGGCAAACAGCACGCTTCCGTTTTTGCTGACTCCAAGATCCGAACTTCAGTTCTTCGTTAAGCGGGTTTGGGTTTTGGCCGAAGTCTGTATGAACTATCAAAAACGCCTGCTTGGCTTTCTTTGTCCTGTTTAGGGAAAATATTTTTTCTGTGGGATACTTCTACAAAGCCTTGATTTATTTTGGTGTATAATTTTGACACTGGAGAGGAGCAATTATTGTAGTTCCTTTTTAATGCTCCGGATGTTTTGCGCAACGGAGTAAATCAAGTGATGCCCCTTGGAGATCCTTTCTCAGTTAAATTTAATTGCTGCTACGCGCTAGCACTGAGAGGCTGTAAGGAAAAGTAAACCCAAATAGCCTTATTCTTAACTCATTCGTTTTTTTTAGTGCCGAGGAGTCAAACACAAACAGATCAGTTTTTATTCTGACATGGCATGTGGCTGGCCCGCAAACGGACTTTCATCAAACAGGGAGACTGTGCAAGATGCGTGTTGTTAGTTTTATACCTCCCGCGTCGAAAAAGGCACGAAAACACAAGTTGAACTGGTTGTTAGAACTCAGTTTCGATGTCAAATATGTTCTGTTTACGTCTGCTTCAAAATGTCATAGCTGGACGAAAAGAGGCAATTGGGTTGCTCACTGTCACTTTATTAGTATGCTTAATCAAATTGCATGTTCCATGTTTCAGGAACTTGCAATTAATCCTCTGTCAGGGCAAAATCTGCCACCATGATGGCGTAAATCTGTAACTAGTTCTATCGTTATGGATTGGTAAATTTCAAATGCGTGTCACTCTGCTCTAATTTGTAAATAAATTGAAAATTGAATGTGAAAACTACTAAGATATACACAAAGTAAACTTCATTTTCTCCTTGAATTTGGTGGAAACTGGCTCTGGAGTATAGATTAACCTGTTGTCCCACCAAGGCTGACAATAAGAAGTCTTGAGACAAGAGTCAGTTATTGAGGAGATTTTATTTCGGAATCAAACAATCTTTTGACTAGTGTTGGGCTACCAACCAAGGCACTTTAGAGAAAATGTTGGGAGCTATCAGTCGGTTGAGTATGGAGGTAATAGACTAGTCAAAGAACATCCTTGCTCTCGACTGCAACTCGAAGCTTGTTTGTGCGCCTGATCACCAATGGAGCCTTTTAGGTTTTAGAAAACTTTCCGATTGCTTACCGGGGCATTCTTTTTCCCATCTTCGAGGGTTTTTTCATCATGACCGCTAGTTAGCTTGTATACAGGTACTGTTCTTATCATATTGATAGATCTGCTTTCGCTGATGGTCACAGACTGAGTCAACTTTCTGACTGGTAGCTGGACCGCCAAATTTGTCCTATATTGAATTCCATGTTAAAACTATTTATTGTTCTCATGGTGCCGTAACCCTGTGTAAATCGCTGATTTCTTAAACGCAAATTTGTATAAATCTCAAACCAGGGGCAAGATCTTAAAGCATATCGGCGATTCAATCTCCATCAAGAACTCCGAGCACGTGCTTCTTTGCTTGTCCTCAGCTTTCAAATTGCTGCAACCACCTCAACTGCACGTAATACTTAGTTTTGTTTTCCTTTTCCTGTTTATCTTCCTTTCTTTTTGTTTTTTTACTTCTCTCCTAATCCCATTTCCAATGCAAGTTTCTAGAATCCACGGAGTAGAGCTTTCCACCCCCTTTCCATTTAATCTTGTCATGGACAAAATCATAACCTTCTCACATTTACATGGACCTCCTCCTCAGTAATAGCTGAAAAATAAAGATTTAATTGACTTTATGAAACGGTCTTTTTTTTAAAAAAATGACTTTTTGGTTTCAAAATGCTGTTAGCTTAACATACCTTTATATGAGACTGTCATGGTATTTCTAAAAGCATATGAATGGATGGAGCTGTGACTTTCAAGTTCATATTTACTGGCAAGTCTCAGTTCTAGTTGAACCTGTAAAAACAGTTAAAAAACGGCTAATGAGCCAGAAATGGTCATTTCAGTCTCCCTTTTTTTGTCGGCATTGTATATCTGCCTCTTCTTCTACTACTTCTTCTTCTACTACTACTACTACTTACCACTACGAGAATTCGAACGTCGTAGTCCGACGATGTCCACCGTATTCTCCACGGAAGGGTGGTGCAGGGACGGTGACTTGCGCGTGATTTAGTTTAAAGTGATTGTAAACTTGTGCTGCATCTTCCGCACTCTCTCCTCCTCCCCATCTGAGCCCGGTGTCATGACAGAGTCAAGAAGACCAGAGATGGGAGAGGACGCAGGTGGCTGGCGCGGTGGAGCCACCTCTGTGCGTAACGCGAAACCTGAATCTGATCCCTCGGAGTGGGTGAAAAGGAGGCCACATTAGGAAGGAGACATTGCAGCCTGACTCTCAGTCCACCAGTCAGCCACTGCATACAAAACTCACATTGGGCGTACCACGCGGTCCGAGTTATACCGTCAGTTGGCAACACGGCTTTTAGCGCACCGTAATAGTTTCAAGCTCGTCAGCTTGTTTTTAGTGGGTAAAATGCGCTGAGCTGTTGACCTCACTCTCTCCCTCACCCCCAAAATCAGACCACCGTCCGAGGCAGTCAGTTGTCTGAGGTGGGAATAGGCGCATTGGCTGATGGGTCAGCGTGCCCGTCTTCGCGCGCCACAGCACGACCTGGCCCCCATAACGCACACACCAGGATTTACTTACTCAGGGGATATGGAGGAGCCATCGCCGTCTGACTGCCAGTCCACTGGTCAGCCACTCGACACAGCACACACTGGGCCGACGTAGTGGTCTAGTGTAAGAGTCAGATTGGACGCCTTCCAAGCAACGGTTTCTAGGACACCGTGATTTTATCAGGTACATTATGATGATGGTGAGGGTGTTGTCTATGCATTGGTGTAGGTAGTATGCGCTGATGTGGCTTAGTCTCTGGTGGTTAAGCGCAGGTTGTCGTGGAGGCGCATATGCTCTTATAGGCCCATGTGGTGTGTAAATGTGCGGGAGCAGTGAGGGCAGCGGAGGCGGGCGCGTCGACTGTATGTCGGAGCCCCAGGCACTGGTTCATCAGCCTCAGTGCGATGGATTCGCAGGTGACCGACCAGGCCGATGCGTGAGTTGAAGTTGCGGATGCGGTGTGGGCAGGCGAAATCGGGAGAGGCTGGGGAGATGTCATTCGTGGTAGTGAGGTGGCGGTGAGAATGGCAGGAATGGAGGGTGTGCATGGGGTATCGGTGTTGTCGATATTATGGTGAATTCTGCTATCATGAATGCGCATGTGACCGAATAGACCCATGCAATGAGTAAATGCGCGAGGACATTTAGGGCAGTGAAGGTGGCGATCTCTGCTGTGTGTTGGTGCTGCAGGCACTAGTTCACCCGTCTCTGTATGATGGATTCTGAAATGACTGACCAGGCCGATGCGTGAGGTGAATGTGCGGTCGCAAGGAGGACAGTTTAGGAGAGAGCCCCCATCGCTGATGGGGGTAGTGGTGGAATTGAAGGTGAAGGCGGTGGTGGGGGTAACAGGCAATGAATAGAGGGATGTGGTCTCTATGATGGTGGGAGTAATGGAATTAATGCCAGGAGTGAGGGTGGGGGAGTCTGAAGGAGGGTTGACAGAATTTGACGTGGAAATTGGAATTGTCAGATTATTGGTGCATTGCGTCCGAAGATGTCCGACCAGGCTAATTCGCGCACAGAAGTTGCGTGGACAGCGCTGGCATGTTGGAAGGGCCTGACATCGACGGTGTTGGTCCGGGGAGCTGGTGACTTTCATGCCGCTAATTTGTCCTTGTATTCGGCGATCCGGTTGGCTTCATAGATTGCTGAACCATTATTCACGGATCTTCTCAATGCCGGTCTATCCAGGGCGAGGTCCTCCCAGGTCGCCGGGTTGATCTGCAGTTGCTACAGAGATTTCTTCCAAGTGTCCTTGTAGCGTCGTTTTTGACCTCCCTGTCGGCGAGCACCCCAGTGACATCTCAATAGGAAAGTTGTTTGGGTAATCGCTCGTCGTCCATTCTCACCAGGTGGCTGCTCTATCGTAGTTGCACTTGCCTCAGCATGGCGTGAATGCTGAGGATTCTGGTCCGCTACAGGACTTCTGTTTCTTGGATTCTGTCTTGCCATTTCAGCTTCAAAATTCTGCGGAGGCAGCTGAGATGGAAGTGATTCAGCTTCCTGGCTTGTTCGAGTAGACCGTCCTCGTCTCCGCTCCGTAAAGGATTTTCGTCAAGACGACGGCCTTGTACATCTTCAGTTCGGTGTTCAGGAGAATACCGTGGCGATTCCACATGGAGGCCTGCATTCGGCCGAAGATCTGACTGGCTTTGGAGATCCGTTAGGGAACCCCGTCTTCGATTCTCGTGTTGCGTGACAGCGTGCTTTCTAGATAAGCGAAGGTTTTCACATTTTTGAGTTTATCAGCGTTGACATTGATTCGGGAAGCATTGTAATCCGCGCTGGGTGCCGGTTGGTGTATGAAAACTGTTTCAGCTGTACTGATTGTTAATCCAAAATTGGGGCAGCCTGCGGTGAGGAGGTCCCTGCTCCTTTGCATGTCCTCCTCCATCACGGTGTTAAGGGCGCAGACGTCCGCGAAGAACAAGTCATGGACTGTAGTCGTAGACACGCGCGTTGTGGCCTATATACGCCGACTGTTGAGAAGGTGCCGTCAGCTCTGTAGGTGATGGGGATCCCAGGCTGCTCATCACATAAGGCGTCTATTAGCATAGCAGAGAACATGAGACTGAAGAGGGTGGGGGCCAGTGCGCAGCCCTGCTTCACTCCGTTGGTCACTGCGAATGCCTTTGATACCGTCCCGTTGTCAGTGACGTGCGCCGTCATGAAGCTGACGCACCATGTGCGTGAAACGCTCAGGACAGCCAAATTTCTGCATGAATTTCCACAGTCCTTTGCGATTCACTGTGTCAAAGGCTTTCGTCAGACCCAAGAAGGTATTGTAATTGTGGGTTTGCATCTCCGCGTACCTCTCTTGTAGCTGGCGGGCGGCGAAGATCCTGTCGGTTGTTCTGCAGTGTTGGTGGAAGCCACATGGGCTTTCCGGAAGCAGTCCCGGCTCTAGGTGCTCGTTCAGACAATTGAGAAGGATACGGGCGAAGATCTTCCCGGCGATGTTGAACAACGAGATGCCTCTGTGATTAGCACAGAGGTGCCGGCGATGGATGATGGCGCGTCTTTGAAATCCTGAGGAACTTGTCCTTCGCGCCGCATCTCCTGAAAAGGTGTTGTGAGTTCTGCCATCAGCCGGTGCCCGGCGTGCTTGTAGACTTTCGGCTGGATTGCGTCGGATCCCGGTGCTTTACCACTGGGAATCTGCTGCACGGCCCGGATGGTTTCTGGTAGAGAAGGTGGCAGATCCAAGTTATTGTTCGTATCCAATTGAAGGAACCGGTCCATGGCAGCATCGCAGATGGCTAATAAGCAATTAAGAACACTTCTGAAGTGCTCGGCCCAGCGCTTCAGAATTTGCGATTTCTCTGTCAGCAGTGTTGTGCCGTCAGAGCTGAGCAGCGGAGCGGTCCCCTTGATGCAGGGCTGTAGATGGCCTTGATGGCTTTGAAAAGGTTTTTCATTTCATTGCGGTCCGCATACCCCTGGATCTCCTCAGCCTTTCGGATCATCCAGGCATCCCGCGTCTCCCGCAGCCGTTGCTGTACAAGGCGCCAGCATCTGAAGAAGGCTGCTTTGGTGGTGTCAGTACGAAGGTCCATTTAGGCTTTGTGTAGTCCATTCTCCGCGAGTAAGTTGCTGAGGTCGGCGTCATTGTCGGCAAACCAGTCCTGGTGTTTATGGCGTGCACGTCCGAGGACTTCGAGGGCGGTGGACTGGAGGAACTTTTCGCAGTTGACACCATCATGTCGCCACGATAGAATTATCTTCTGGAGCATGCAGGTCCTCCAGTTTCTCGGTTATTTGGTTGCTGAAATCAAAACAGTGAGCAGGCACATTTAATCAAAGAGTATTTAACTTACCTGGCGGCCTCTTACCTTGGGGCCTTAGCCGAGGTTGCAGTCGGAGCCTCATCTGGGAGATGACGAGGCGGTGATCTGTCCAACCATCGGCATCGCGGATTGCCTTGATTACCAGCACGTCCTGTCGATCTCGCCTCCGGACGAGAACATTGTCCAGCAGGTGCCAGCGCCGCGACCGAGGGTGCATCCACGGGGCCTTCTCCCGCGTCAGAATATGGAAGAAGGTGTTGGTCAGCAGGAGACGGTGTTCCACACATGTTTGCAGAAGAAGGAGGCCGTTATCGTTACAGCTACCGAGACCATGGGGACCCATCACTCCCGTGCCAGGCAGCGTGGGCTGTCCTGACGTGGGCGTTGAAGTCACCAAGGACTATTAACTTGTCCACCTTCGGCACAGTCACCAGCAGGGCGTGCAGGTCCTCATGGAATTCGTCCTTTGCTGCATTAGAGCTCGTCATTGGGGTAACGTAGGTGCTGATTATGATGGCGCTCTTGTCTCCCTAAAGAGGCAGGTGGAGGCTCATCAGGCTATCATTCATAACTAGCGTCAGATAAGGCAGACGTCCCATAATGTCATTCCGGATGGCAAAGGCAGGACCAGCGTAACGTCACTCTGCCTTTGGCAAGCCGCTCCAGAAGAAGGTGTAGCCGGCTTCCACCTCCTTCAGTTGACTCTGCTCAGAGAATTGAGTCTCACTGAGAGCAGCAATCTCCCCCTTGTAGCGCGCCAGTTCCCGAGCGACTAGCGCCGTCCTCCGATCCGGCCGGTTGCTCTTAGTATGTCTAAAAGGGAATGAACATTCCAGGCTGCTAGTTTGAGTGGACTCACCCGAAAGCCCGGAGGGTATGGCGCGGGGTATGGGGACGGGGGTATTGCTGTTTGTTTGAGTTTTACGACCGCGTATTTTGTGATCTGCAAGCCGCGGCAGGCTGCAGAATACCTGAGACCCAGCATTTGTTTAGGGTACATTTTCTAGCTCATTTCTTCGTGAGGAGGCAAGCATTGCTGTCCCTAAATAGGGCTGTTTGGGCATCCCAGATGGCTGCCGAACTCCACTATGGGTCACGGTTTTGTTGAAGTGGAAGAGCGACCCAAGTTAGCCTGTTCCACCTACGGGGTTGATGTCGCCCTCACCTTAGGACTTTTTGAGAGGGGGGAGGTGGGAAGTTCGGGAGTCAGACATACCGGGTGTGGAGGCACACACAGCACCGGAGACCCTCACTTGGTTTAGCCCGCCGGTCGTAACGGTGGCCGGGGATGTGGTCGCTGGGAAAGCCCAGCTACGAGGAGCGAAAGGTGAGATTTGGGTTCATGTTAGAGGCGGCCACAGGAGCATTCACCACCTGCACGAGAAAAATCGTGTGACAAAATGCTATCTGTGTGGTGCTACCCCTAACTAGTACCTCTATACCTCACCATCACTACTACTACTACCATTTCTACTACTAGCCGCCCTGTGGCTGCTGGCGGGTCTGGAGTGCGCACCTAAATATAGAACGGAACGAGTGAGTTCCGCTGGCGATCTGTGAGCGTTCGTCAGTGAAGGTTAAGATCTCTTTGGCGGGTTGATTCATAAAGAAGTGTAATTCAGGGTCTTGTATGCAAACTGTGGTTTGTTAACCCACATCAACTATAACATTCTAAAACACTTAGGCGTCTGGCCCAGTTATCTTGATTTGCAATTGAAAACCATAAATTGAAAACTTCTTTTGTCTCGATTCCTGAAACTTCTTGTTTCGAATTTTAGTATGGCTACGGCTTTCCTAGGGCACTGCCGATTTCCATCGTAGTTCGTCCTATTGTTATGTTACACATGAGCTTGTAAACTTTGCTGAATCTTTTTTTATCCTCCGAAAAGCACATATCAATGTTAAGCCGTTGGCTTCGTATTTGATCCATGAGAGTAATTTTTCCAGCTCATTCCGAATCTTCTCCTTGTTACATAGGCAGGGGCTCGTGACAATGCATGACCAGATAGACCGAAACCGAATCAAGCTAATAAGCGACACCTAAATATCGACAGACACTAAAGCTTCTCGTTTCATTCGCCCTTCCGGGGCTTGCCGTCGGATACTTAAACTTAACTAGCCACCTTCAGTCGCTGAGCTATTTCTGCGGATGACGAATCACCACCAGCGTCGTATCTGGTTGGCGTGCTTACCTAACCCCATTCTTCAACGCCGACTTCAGGCTATTCAGACCACTTAACATCGAAATAAAACCGCCTCCTTGTTTCGTCTTTTAAGTCATTTTTCCCTGAATTATGATCTAACACAAGCACCAAGTAAGCTGATTGTTGGCCCTTCTAAAAGGCTTAATTTTGGGGTAGTACGCACAATCCTTTTCTGTTTTTTACTAATTTGTTCAAATGGGCAGCTGACCAAATTTCTTTGTGACCCTAGTATCTGGAGTCCATGCATCAGCGGAATTTGTTGAAGAATAGGTAGCGAGAAGGATCTTAACTTATAAAGCACGATTTATTCAGAGGAGTAAAATTTTATCTTCCTTTGGGAACTTTTGTAAGCATACGCAGGACTGGCCTATCAGTACTTACGGTCGCTTAATCCACTCTTATGTTAATATGTCATTCAAGTCATTTTCCACTTGTGGTTCATCTGGATACTGATCATCAAAATATTGATCAGTTCTATCTGGGACAGGAGAGTATCGATCAGAAGAGTCGGTAGTATGCCATCGATGATGACGTCGTTTGTGTCGAAGATTTTCTACAGTCGGTCGCGAGGAGCTTGAAGATTGATCTGAGTCAATGGCAGCAGTATGCATTTTGGAATCCAGATTTCGCAGGGGGATAAATACGTCACCTTCCACTTCAGGTTTTTTCCGATTGCTTGCCATAGTGCATCTTTTGGGAGGCACTGGTGGAGAAGTAGCTCCAGTTGTACTTCCTGCAGCCATACCAAGGCGAAAAAGTACATCCGGATTCACACTTCTGCCGTACTTTGTCCAAAACACGCCAGCAATTTCTGCGGCTGTGGCGGGACCAACATTCATGGAGACAAATCGCAGCAGAAGGACACCATCCTGACCCAAAATGTCCTCTACAAAACTCTTTGATTGAGCTTTTTCGGCTTGTGTCTTAAAACAGTCGGTCATGGTCAGCTCGAAGTCCTCGGCACATTTCTGACTTCGTTTACTTTTTCCCTAAAAGCCGATATTTTAAATATATAATCCAACATGACACTACCTGTGCACTCTGTAAGTTAAATTGTTTTCTTGTGGCCAGAGAGATGTTCAAATAAATGCAGATCAGATTTCGGACGAAAGCGAGCCTCACCGACTTGAAGAGAATTCTAATTCCAAAAAGAGTCTTAATTATGGTAAAGAAAATGCGGCAATTCTATTTTTGGAAAAAGGAAGAAGATGGAAATGAACACATGAAGGGAGAAAGCCTCCAATTTTTTCCAACTTCATTGGAACTAAGACAAACATTTTCCTCTTTATGTCTCTTAAAATGGCGTCAAATAAAACTCAGAGTGATCACATTTCCATTCGTGATATTTTCTTAAAAGGGTCGAACGGTGACAGGCTGATAGTGATTCTCACCTGTCTGAACGTGAAACAACAACTATGTCTGAAATGCCTGGCTTATTTAAATTTCGGTTCCTTTTTGATAAGCTGAATAGCTTTATCTAGACTCAAAGTATAGGTGCAAGCGTAACTGGGATTCTGTATTCTGCAGTGTTTTTCGATTTAACCTTCATTAAAATTCGCTTTATCTGGTCACTAAAATTAGGCATGGACTTCTAGGATTAAACGTTTCCTGCTATCTTTCAGCACCGATGACAGCTGAG
Organism: Schistocephalus solidus; assembly: GCA_017591395.1. NCBI lineage: Eukaryota > Metazoa > Platyhelminthes > Cestoda > Diphyllobothriidea > Diphyllobothriidae > Schistocephalus > Schistocephalus solidus. Next base: position 137,209 of record WEDG01003953.1, on the reverse strand, counting down.
AATCGAGACACATTATTTTGTCTACGGTATGACTTTCTGAAGTTAATTCGCTTATTTTGAATGAAAAAAATAAAAGTTAAAAATTTACATGGAGACAGAAAGCGGGAAATAGGAAATGCACAACCGGATATCATATTGTCGGTGAGATTTCATCAATGGAACAAGTTTTTGTTTGCGTGAATTTCTTGGTTACCGTGCGCAGTCTCGATAATAAAAGTTCTTAAGGCTCTGTCCATCTGCCTTAATACATGCTGAATTCGGATGAATCACGTATCGTAAGGCGACTGACGGATTATCGATGGTTTAAACTGTTAATATAAAGTGCTACTGTAATGTGATAAGTAGAACCAAATTAATCCAGTCGGCTGCTGTGTTTGCACCTAGTAATCACGCGCATTTTGTTTTATGCTGGATGCGTGGGAATAAGTTGATAATTTAGCCGTTAATTTGAACATATGCTGGATAATACACGAAATGGGTGACTGCATTATGCCTAATATTTTTTAAACTCAGGTCAAGTAAAGAAGCCAAGGTCATTTGGCACTTGATACATTTCAAAAGGAAACTAGAAAGCAATGGTGAAAATGCAAGCGTTTAAACATATTCCATAGACTCAAGTAGACGCTTTTTCCAATTATGTTTAGGTTAATGGTGAATTATATTTATTTTTGCCAAATAAAGTTCGCTAAGTTATGGTAAAGAATATTACATTTTAGGAAATTGATGTCAGGTGTTAATGCGTAATATCACCTCCAGCTAAGCTTCGAAGTGATTTTAACTATTGCAACTTATGAGGTATTCTCTTACCTGTAAGTCCACTTTAGAAGACTGAGCAGGTTGACCGCAGAAATCAGGAAAAACCAAAACCACAGGAATATGTATATCTTTTCATTGAAAATATTCACACGTAGGACACACTGAATAGTGTACCGGTGTTGGTTACTGCCCATTCGGCGAAGCTCAAAGTCACATAGAGCCACACGTGGAAATGAGCCTGTATGATCCCAGAGCCTCGTGTTAAGAAGATCGACTAGGGTGTTTATTCCAAACAGAAAACCATCCTCGTGAAGGTACCTAAAGGGAGAACGATGAACGTTTCGGATTCCAATAAAAGATAGTTTGGAAAGTAATTGGAAAAGTGATCACACAAGGCGGCACCCTTCGAACTTTTGCAATCGTTGTTATGGGCTGGTCACTTAGCGAAACCCACAAAAAGTAGCGCCTCACAGTATGCGGAAAAACCCTTAAAATGTTATGTAAGATCACCTAATAGTGAAGGCCCTTCCATCAACCACTGTTATTCCTTGCCTCCACACTGACATAAATGGCCTATGTTAAAATAAACGTAGGAAGCGTACGTAATATAGAATCAAGCAGGAGACATCTGCAACCCACTACTAAAGAACACATAACTTTACATGACTCGCCGGTTATGGATAGTATGCTGTGGTACATAAGCGGGAGCATAATCTAGCGGTGGGGAGACGAGACCACCTATTACAAATGGCTATGCACGCTGGAAACTGGGCAGAACTTTGCATGGGAGAGCATTCGCATCGCTGGCTCCTGTCATATTAGTAAATACCATGAATTCTCGGAGACAATGCCCTCAGATGAGGCATACATCAGTAGGCAAATCGATTTAGATGTCATATATACATTTCTCAAATTTAACTGGAACCGAACACATACAGTTCTGACCGGATGACGACTGAAAATTGACCTATATTGCAAGGCTTCGGTCAAACTTAGGTTTATTTTTACGCACGCTTAGGTAATTAAATGTTTTTGTACTTGACCCATAAGTCTGACAACTAGCTGGGAAACCAGTCTCTAAAAGTCACGCAGATAATAAGTTTTGTGTCTAAGGACCTTTTTATATCTCTGATTAAATATTTTCGAATGCCGATTTTTCAGTAACCAATTTGATCTATTTGTGGCTTTCCGCCTAGGAATTAAAAGCCGAGGCGGAATTGGCGGGGGAGCACTACTTTGAAAAATGTACAGGTTTTTAGCCAACTTTTGGTTCTGCTGTATTGGCCACCTTCTGGATAGGTTCCTATGGCTTTTGTTTTGGGGCGTATCTGTTACTGGTATCGTACAATTTAAACAAAATTTGCTGCTAAATGAGAAATAAGTTTCAGGAAAAGATAGTTATGTCGAGTTAAAAGGATCCTAAAAGTATAAGTTAAATTTTGTGTTTTTCTGTACCCTAATAATCATGAGAAGACAGTCGCCCTGTAACAAGTTCAATAGCTGCTAAAAACCTGATCAAACAAGGATTTTTTTAGCGAATCGTAAAATATATGTGGGCGGCAACTAGCTAAGTTCATTTGCCGAAAAATGTCTAGCCAGTTCCTTGATGAGACAAACATTCAGACTCATGTAAACCTGATAAATCCTCCTAAGCTCAAGTAATCATGACCAAAGTTTGCTTACTGGTGATAGATGGCGACACTTGCTAATTCGAATATTTAATTTATTAATATCTGTGTTTCCTTTTCGCAAGAGTGCACGACTCAGCTAAACGTGCCAGCGTCTGTTTATCTAGAATGTATTACAGGCAGTAGAAATTTGATTAGGCTTAGCCAGATGCAGATCAAAACCACACACATGGTAAAAATTGCCCTCGCTTATTCCACCTGTCATCAAGCAGACACAATGACTCCGGCCCACCGTGTGTGTACGTAAAAGCTAGTTTTATTCTTAATGCCAGCGAACATTCTGTAGAATAAACTTCGGAAACCATGTTGCCCAAAACTAATGTTCCGTGTTCCTTGGCCTCCATGCAAACACCCCTCCCCTCAGTCCAGACAGATCCTACACTCAGTTGCTTAGATATTTCCGGGACAGGAGACACCATATGCGCTCCAAATCTGCCGAGAAATGACAGCTAAAAATTTTGAACAGATGGCAGTTCGCATGCGGCTTCGCTGGGGGGAAAGGAGGCAGGTAAGAATACTAACAGGGAGGAAAAAAGTCGTGTCTTATGAATTTGGACTTTTATTTACAGCATGCTTTCCAAAAATCGCTATTAGTGTAGAAAACTGTTGATAAGCGGGTAAAAAACAAACCTAGACATTGAGCGCTTGAGATTAAACAACCAACTGAGAATTGATTTAGGTTAGGAAAATCACTAAACATTACGGTAAACGTCCCTGGTACCCATCGATATACAAAGTATACCTTTTGGGCGTGCAGCTACTGGTAAAGACTTTATGTGTATCTATTTCTATATATGTATATCTATGTGGGAAACAACTAATGCATAAAAATTTCCATTAAGAAGAAAATATTGAAAATAACTTTTAAACCATTGAATAAATTGAATAAAGCTTTATCAGCAAGCTTAGTAATATACCGCAATAACCCGTCCTGGTAGTTATATTGGCGATGACCTTCTCAACCGAGCCAGCAAAAAATGGCTCAGGTCTTCAAAAGTCTAACATAAGCTTAAATACATCAATTTTGTTGGTTTTTTTATCTCCTACGTGTGAAAGTGGAGATACGATCTGATCAGCCGAAGCGTGCTCTAAGAACACTAACTCGTTGATTCGAACTCTCCAAAAAGACGGATTTGATGCAGATCTGTGTTTGACTGCACTTTATACATGGTAAGATGGTTTCGATCTCTTTTGTCGGACAACGTTCTTTCCTTTTGACTTTTATATATAATGCCAAGCGAAGTATCAAAACAGCATGTGGAAGCTCCAAGCATCTCAGCTGCTTTAAAATTCAATTTAAACCATTAGTACTGAAATAATAATTGTTCGTTTTTTTAATTTACCTGTCCTATACCCTATAATTTCGATTTAGAATTCTTCTGAGAAAAATTGACTTTGTGATATAAACTGTAAATTTGAGATTTTCGAACTGCAAATGCGGATGCTTAACTGCATAATCTATAAAATTAAGTCCGCCGGAAGATTCAGTAATTTTTTACAGTGTATCAGCAAATCGGGAAGAATGATTATAAAATCCAAAGAAAACTCCTCAATCGACTGAATTTTCTTCGCTTAACTTGATTCGTAGTGGTATCAGCCAACTTATGATGTGAGCAGCATCGGTAAAAAGTGTCCTTTGCAAAATTTCACTTTCGCTATGCAATTATGCATCATCGAGGGAAAATACTTTCTTTCAAACCTCGCATTTTCCTTTAACTTAAAGGAACGGGTCTGAGTCCCTCAGGTGATTTATTGTGAGAAAATTGTTCGCGGTTGTCCTTTCAACGTATACCATTGTTGTGTGGTAAAGGGTTTGCTATATTTTTAACGGTGTCCAGAGTTTTTAGTTATTTCAATGGCAGATATTTTCCAAACATGCCTTATGCAGTTCATCTGAATCAATGTTTCGTAACCGTTACACGTGTGCGATTCGGCATTCGACATGCCAAACTTCACCAAGTGCAAATTTCTGAGACATTTGCAGCCTCATTTTTAAGTGTCATCCTGATGTCACCATTCAATAAAAATTTGAGAACCTGATGAAAATTCTTAGGTAAATTACTAAGTAATACACTCTTGAACTGTTCGCCCATGAAGCTAGTTCCCGCAACACCGCAGTTTGCAACCAATCGGGATCAAAAAAGAATTGGAAGCGGTACTGGTATTTTCTCTTACTTTCCGGTCACGTATAGCTGTGCAGTTGAATTTAATAGATAGAGTGATTTGACAACGAGATAGAGACCGCAGAGATAACTGCTGGAGGCAGGATTGCAAGGCCTGGGACCCGGCAGACGAGTTTGACGAGAGAAAGTGAGAGGCACCACAGGAGTGGGGAAACGAGCGGCGTTGGGTTCCACGGAAGAGTCCAAATCCTTACCATAGGCTGCTTGATTTGCAGGCCTGGGCTGTCGCTGGCGGCGTTGTCGACCGAAATGCCGGATAGCTAGGGCGTCCTCCAGGTGCCGGACAAGGCAGTTAATCAGATCACGACGTTGATCCGCGGCGTCAGTGAGGTTCTTTAGCTCCCCTGAGACATCCATAACCATGCGAAGCTGCGAAAAGTTAGGAGAACTAATGCGTGCAGAAGAAGGTCGCCTAGCACAATTAAAGATTTGCTCGACTTTCGACTGAAGGCCTAGGGAGATGGAAAAATTGAAACTAATCTGCTTTGTGGGTTTGTTTTAAAATGGCTACGCAAAGGTTTCGAAAGCACAAGCAACATGCGGTGTCACAGAAATTCTGGGCGTAGTACCATCGCTACTATCCGTAGGAGGTCAAACTTTAGGTAAGAAGATAATTTAATCTACGCCCCAATACATCACATTTTCTAGCATTGAAAATTACCTAAAAGGAATTTGGGTTCTGTGGCTATGCTAAGGCTGATAAATCTGTCCTCTGTGATATGGAATATATTTTTGCAGTCACCATTACGGAAATTTTCATTTTTAAAAATATTGGTGAATTATAATCAGTCACTGTTAAAGCTGACGATTTTCGTCAAATCGCGTGGATGTTGTATAAGATAAAGTAATTTTCTAAGGAATGTCGAAATAAATGTGAAAATTAGTAAAGGAAACCTGTAAATAGATCGAATAAATATTTAAACAACGCATATATATATACATATATATATATATATCGAAACCGGCAAGACAACGAGCTCGTGGCGCAGTGGGTAGAGCGTTGGACTTCTGCCCAACAAGGTCGCGAGTTCAAGGCTCGAACGCCGCAGCGCCTGGGTTTGGGTATGGCTAACTGATGACGGCTAATAAGCCAGAAATGGCCATTCCAGTCTCCCTTGTCTTTGTCGGTCATGTTATTCTGCATATATATATGTATATATATATGTATATATATATATATATATGTTATTAGGGTGCTCACCGATCGGTTACAGGACTCACTCGTCCCGTTGTGCCTTGGGGCTAACTCTCAAGCCCCGCCAGCAGCCGTAAGGCAGCTAAGTGTATAGGCAGAATAACATGACCGACAAAGACAAGGGGAGACTGGAATGGCCATTTCTGGCTTATTAGCCGTCATCAGCCAGCCATACCCAAGCCCAGGCGCTGCGGCGCCCGAGCCTCGAACTCGCGACCTTGTTGGGCAGAAGTCCAACGCTCTACCCTCTGCGCCACGAGCTCGTTGTCTTGCCGGTTTCGATCGGGCATATTAACAATATTATTGGGGCGCTCACCGATCGGTTACAGGACTCACTCGTCCCGTTGTGCCTTGGGGCTAACTCTCAAGCCCCGCCAGCAGCCGTAAGGCAGCTAAGTGTATAGGCAGAATAACATGACCGACAAAGACAAGGGAGACTGGAATGGCCATTTCTGGCTTATTAGCCGTCATCAGCCAGCCATACCCAAGCCCAGGCGCTGCGGCGCCGAGCCTCGAACTCGCGACCTTGTTGGGCAGAAGTCCAACGCTCTACCCTCTGCGCCACGAGCTCGTTGTCTTGCCGGTTTCGATCGGGCATATTAACAATGTTATTAGGGCGCTCACCGATCGGTTACAGGACTCACTCGTCCCGTTGTGCCTTGGGGCTAACTCTCAAGCCCCGCCAGCAGCCGTAAGGCAGCTAAGTGTATAGGCAGAATAACATGACCGACAAAGACAAGGGAGACTGGAATGGCCATTTCTGGCTTATTAGCCGTCATCAGCCAGCCATACCCAAGCCCAGGCGCTGCGGCGCCCGAGCCTCGAACTCGCGACCTTGTTGGGCAGAAGTCCAACGCTCTACCCTCTGCGCCACGAGCTCGTTGTCTTGCCGGTTTCGATCGGGCATATTAACAATGTTATTAGGGTGCTCACCGATCGGTTACAGGACTCACTCGTCCCGTTGTGCCTTGGGGCTAACTCTCAAGCCCCGCAGCGCCTGGGCTTGGGTATGGCTGGCTGATGACGGCTAATAAGCCAGAAATGGCCATTCCAGTCTCCCTTGTCTTTGTCGGTCATGTTATTCTGCCTATACACTTAGCTGCCTTACGGCTGCTGGCGGGGCTTGAGAGTTAGCCCCAAGGCACAACGGGACGAGTGAGTCCTGTAACCGATCGGTGAGCACCCTAATAACATTGTTAATATGCCCGATCGAAACCGGCAAGACAACGAGCTCGTGGCGCAGAGGGTAGAGCGTTGGACTTCTGCCCAACAAGGTCGCGAGTTCGAGGCTCGGGCGCCGCAGCGCCTGGGCTTGGGTATGGCTGGCTGATGACGGCTAATAAGCCAGAAATGGCCATTCCAGTCTCCCTTGTCTTTGTCGGTCATGTTATTCTGCATATATATATATATATATATATATATATATATATATATATATATATATATATATCGATCATTTTAGAAGTTTGAAAAGTTCAGCGAGCTACCAGAATCGATTGACCTCTTAAGCAATTTTCTCTTTCAGTTTGAAATGTGTTACTTGACAAAGTTATTATAATAGAGCAGGCAAAAATAAAATAAGATAAATAATAGCTACTCGGAGATTTTTGACAGATTTTAATAAAGTATTTGACCAAATTGTGAAGAATTCGATGACCTCAGTTTGATTCGAACCAACGAACACAAGGGCAAGTCTTGAGTACACCCAACGCTCTTACCACCTGAGCTAAGGTCTGCCAAGTGAGTCAATCACATCTGTGTCAAGCGACCCGCCCAGCCTACTGCGACGAATGAATTCCATCTATTCTTAAAGGCAAGCTGTCTGTCTGCTATCTGCTTTGAAATTCGAAGTCAACAACATACTGCTTTTCCATTAAGTGTGACTTTTAATCAACCGTAGAAAGAATTCTTCTTGGGACTGCACCTCCGCTTGATCGAGAGATTAATCTAGGATTTAAATTTTTAACGGATCTTATATGGTTTTCAGATGGGCTTATTTCGCAATGCATTTGTCTTAACGACAACTGACAAAAGAAGGCCAGCGTAGAAGTGTCTTCGTAGGCCAGCATCTGATGTCTAATCTCTCTCGTGATATTAAATACCCATGAAAACTCAGAAATGGAATATTATATCAATGATGCGATAGAAGGAAAAAGGCCGACCAGGCTTAACTTGGATAATCTTAAACACCTCACGATTCTCAAAATAAACGCAACCAGGAAGGCAGAAGTATTCTTCCCCATTAAATTCATTTACAGATAAAATTAAAACAAGCGAATTAAAGCAAGAACCACTTGATGCAAAGAAGAATGACGGTTGAATGCAAACCACTGTTCATTTTTCGCATTTGGTAGATATTTTCAAGTTTGGTTAAGCCACAGGTTGAATAAGCGGTGAAAACACATGTCAGAAACCATTTTAAATAAGTAGTATCATGGGTTTTACTAAGGTAACTGGTAGTGATTCACCTGCAGATAAGCTGAGTGACCGTAAAAACGGGCAACAGGTTGGGATGGTGACGTTGAAATCGACTCCGAAATGCCAAAGATTCTCTTTGATAAAGTTCGGTTTCTTATCCCTACTCAGTTCATGTAGTCCGATTATCAGCGAAATGTGTAATTATTTACCTTCCAAAATCTGGATACAATGTTCTAGAAGAGCTGGTTTGAAAAGGGAATAGGAATCCCCGGTAATACAAAAAAATGGAGGCGCGGAAATACAATCGAGTATTATCAGTAACACTCACCCTAAATAAAGCCTTACCTTTTACCTTACATTTAACTCTTACACAGCCCTTAACTCTGGCTTTATCCAAAAACTTACCTTAACCCTAACACCGACCCTTCTCTCCCACGGACTCCAGGCCGGGGTCCAAAATATGAGGTTCTTATTCCCACGTTTTGAAAAGTATTGTTGACGTAAAAAATAACATGTTTGAAATTCTAAAAATAAAAACCTATGGCGTTCTATGCTGTAGTCCAAAATGTAATGATTTTTGGGTTTTCTTTGTGCAAACTTCCGCCCTGTGAACCAGTAAATTTTTAGTTTTGCCTTATTCTAGTATGATTAAAGTATGGATGCATACCCGCTTGCGAACTGTGCATTTGCAACCCCTTTTAAAACTATATTTGGTGAGGGTATGGTATGTTATCCACTGAGTTGCTTTTTATTTAGGGAGGTGTGGTTTACTGCAGTTTGCTTCGCAATAAGGCATAAAAGGGGTTATGGTTGGGATAACGTTTGTAGGGTTAAGTTTAGGCCTTTAGAGTTAGCGGGTTAGATTGTAAGGTTAGGTTTAGGGTATTTAAGGATTGGGTTAGGGTTTAGAGATAAGGTTTGTGGTTTCAGGGTTTTAAGTTCAAGGTCAGAGGTAGGGTTTAAGGATTACAATTGGAGTTCGGGTTTTAGGGTTACGGTTAAGCTTAGTTATTGGAGTTATTGATATGAATCGAGATAAGGGTTAAGATTGGGTTTTTTGAGGGTTAGGATTTGACGTTTTAGGTAGGAGTTATTGTTTTAGTTAGGTTTTAAGGTGAAGGATATGCTAAGATATTGGGGTCAGGGTTATCCGCCTACAGCGTCCTTTGTGGGCTTACCTTCCCTATCCTTGACCTTCCAACTTGAGACATTTCGTTTTATTCGATAGTTATTATTACCTCAGAAAACGGCCTAACACCCTATGACCTCTCGCCAGCATACTGCGATTGATTTCATCATCTTGGTTGGCTCTTTCTAAAACTTCACTGATCTCCTTTTCAGTTAGGTTCTATGACAACAAGGGGAAATAAGAAGTAAAAGGTGAGGAAGTTAGCAGTTAACTGTGATCCTCATTACCCCTTTAGTGGTAAAAGAATACAGAAGTGCCTTTTCGTACCTCATTCCACGTTAATTGCCCCTGACCTGTCAACAAATTTAGAAGAATGCCTCAGTGACTCGTCCGCAGTATTTTTTACACTGAAAAGCCTACGTTCTTGTTCATGTTGTCACAGCCTGGACGAAAGCTGAAGTTTCGGCTGCATGAGCACAAAATGGCGGCATAAAAAGATGACCAGTTATCTGATGTGGTTCTGACGTATTGAAACGTACACGTGCTTTTTATTGGAATTATCAGTGGCAATCGACTGCTGTAACCAACTTTGTTGTTTTAACGCCTGTTTTGGAATGAAAAACTATCTGCATCGTTTATAATATGCATGAAGACCTCCTTAAAGAAGACAAAAATAGCCTTAAAGGGGCGTTTTATTATTAGCACAGAACGCACCCACAACATTCTAAAATTATAAAATTTGCACAATATAATGCCGTCTAGGTGCTGTGTGCTTCAGGACGTTACGCATAATATGTATATTTGGAAGTATATGTAACACAAATGGCATGATACTGAGAACTGTATTCGGTAAACAAGAGGGTGTCGTATATATCTCCCAAAATCGAAACACGAAAAAGTAAAACAGTAGTTATTCTGAGATATTTATTTCTAACAGTGTTTTTACATCATCGATCGAGTTTCATTTATTTACTACATTTGACGTATTGCTTGGGAGCGACCACTCTAACAGAACCATTAGCTACAAGATAAACTAAAAGTTTCCGTTCAGATTTATAAAAAATCCCCTATTGTTGTATGTCCATCGTTTGGAAACCACTAATGAGGCAATGAAACCACAGCTTCAGTTGTTTCTATACCCGAAGTCTTAGCGCAAGCCAGATGGGCATAAAACATTTTTGAATAAAGACTTCCCAAGCACTGGGCTGTGAGCTCACGTTCTGGGGGGCTAAGACCAGAAATATTTAATCATTGGTGGATGGACACTAACCGATTGGTTATGGTGCTCACTCGTCCCGTTCTGCCTCGGGGCTAACTCTAACAGCTAACGGCTAGTATTATGGACAGAAGAGCATTGCCGACAAAAACATGGGAATCTGCTCTCAGAGTACAATATTTGTCTCTTGTACATAGCGTTCAAGAAATGGTGATTTCACACCGCGGATAGGGTAGGTTGGTAAATGCCACTACGAAGTTATAAATGACTCTATCTAGTTAAACTGTCTCCACTGAGTGCCGTGTCGGATGATGAACACGAATTAATCAGGAGTAAGCTCAAATTTGGACTAAATACCTGGTAACCCACCTATCATCTGCGTGAAATATTAAGGAGTATTTGCTGGGTGTGTAAGTACTTCAAATAAAATAAACAGACGGAGTGGTACTGTAGATCAACTTGTAACTTCTTTGACTCCAGATCAATAAATTGTTTATTCTTCTTCCTAAACATAAAAACTGAGATGGTCACTTACTCCGTTACTCCCGCACTACGTAGAGCGCTCAACACGATTTTTGGTGCTGTACACGTCAATCTTCAAAATTTAACTTATGTATTTCAATGTTCACTCGCACCTATCTTTCTTAAGTAAGGCTGCTAAATAGGCCCTTTTATATTTTAATTGACCCATCACCCTTGGTATTTCTTGTAGGTACAAAGGAGACCAGATAATTGATTAAGAAAATATTTGTCCTTTTTGGGGCTAATCTCAGCCTTCTGAGCTGGAGTCTTTGAAGTTACAAGTGAGAAACCACATTTTTCTCAGCAAAATATTTGCGTCATTTTGCCTTCTTTAATTTTCACAGGCAGAGCGGGAATAAGTGTTTCGTTGGAAGTGGGGTGAAGGGCTTTAGAGATAGCCAAGGGAGGTGTCCTCAGGGAAAAGAAGGTGGCGCCATACAGGGTCTTGAAGGAAGTTGACGAAGTCCTATTCCAGGGTGGGATTTCTCGTTAAATCCCCTGGCTAATGAGAACGTTATGTGAAATCCAGGGGATTAAAAGTGTCGTTTACTATTCTATGTGCTGACACGCCCAGTCTGCGTCAAAGGTTCAAAAAATAAAAAAATGTTAGTCTTCTGACACATTTTTTAAACTGAAGTTAAAAATCGGTACACTGCAAGCATCTAGAATGAACTTTTGTCAATTAATCTAGGAGGTGGCAAGTGGAATCAACCTCCCATAAGAATCCATCCGCGTACTGGGTTTTTGGAAAAATCTGTGTTTTTATCGACATGTTTACATGACCAAAATTGTCAATAAATATATGCAAAGTAGAGTAAAATGCATGCTTTTAAAACTTCATGCATTGGAACTTGCGCAAGTCATTTTAGAACAGTCACATTTACTCCCGGGAACTGACACCTTTCACAAAGGTAAGAGGGCGATGATGGAAGGAAAGCAAGGGTTACGATGAAAATCACGTTTTGGCAGTTCGCTTATGATATGAATTATTGAGTATCTTTTATTTCTTATCGTTAATAAAATGTCTGTTTTGCTGCATGTTTCCATATTTCATGACCAATTAGATATCATGAAAATTTACTGTGACTAAAAATTAATAAAAATGCAAAGTTTCATCTAACTGTTCAGATTGTATTTCCATTATATGCTACTTTCATGAAAAGCATATTCCGAAGGACTGTAAAATACTGCTATCCTGTCCCGTCCATAATGAAAATTAAGACACATTTTATGTATTTTATAAGAACCTTTGGTGTGGTTATTCACAGTAATTTTTCCTTAAGTACTTTATGCCTGAGTGTACAGTAGATTCCCTACCTCATGAAATTCGGAAATGTGATTTCGATTCGAACAAAGTACGTAAGCAGGGTTTTTAAACTGATTATCTTGCGGCCCAATGCTAAGATGTTTTAGTCAGACTAGGATGCCAGCATTTGAGCAAGTTTCTTTCGGAAATGTGATTTCGATTCGAACAAAGTACGTAAGCAGGGTTTTTAAACTGATTATCTTGCGGCCCAATGCTAAGATGTTTTAGTCAGACTAGGATGCCAGCATTTGAGCAAGTTTCTTTCGGAAATGTGATTTCGATTCGAACAAAGTACGTAAGCAGGGTTTTTAAACTGATTATCTTGCGGCCCAACGCTAAGATGTTTTAGTCAGACTAGGATGCCAGCATTTGAGCAAGTTTCTTTCGGAAATGTGATTTCGATTCGAACAAAGTACGTAAGCAGGGTTTTTAAACTGATTATCTTGCGGCCCAACGCTAAGATGTTTTTAGTCAGACTAGGATGCCAGCATTTGAGCAAGTTTCTTTCGGAAATGTGATTTCGATTCGAACAAAGTACGTAAGCAGGGTTTTTAAACTGATTATCTTGCGGCCCAACGCTAAGATGTTTTTAGTCAGACTAGGATGCCAGCATTTGAGCAAGTTTCTTTCGGAAATGTGATTTCGATTCGAACAAAGTACGTAAGCAGGGTTTTTAAACTGATTATCTTGCGGCCCAACGCTAAGATGTTTTAGTCAGACTAGGATGCCAGCATTTGAGCAAGTTTCTTTCTGACCACCTTAAGGAATTATACGCCGTAAAAATGTCTTCTTATGTAGTAAGTATTTTAATCACTGATTTTCAATATCCTTATAAATTCAAATATATTTTTTAAGAAAATATGCACTGGAGTTTTCTTTATTATGCTCGTTTGGTAGAAAATTGCGTTTTCCTTAAATTGAATACTTGGAGAAAGGTCGACGTTCGTTTTTTTAAATAACTACTAAATTGCCGAATAATTTTGAACCCTACTGACTTTTACGCTTAAATTTATGGTTTCCAAAATACATGCTGTATGCGTCCTGTGTAAAGAGATTCACGCATTTCTCTACACTATGAGGAAGAGCTTACACGTTTCTCATAATATTTACAATAGATGTGGATCATGTTGTACACATTATAGGCAACATTAATCACTTGACGAATACGATGTATTATGAATGAAAATTTAACAGTCTTAAAAGTTTCATAACTATTTACTTTTTCAAAACCAAAAGTTGACCTTTTTTAAGTATAACATTTGATAAGGACACACTTTGCTACCAAACTAGCATGATAAAGAATATTTTTGTGCCTTTTTTCTATACAATATATTTGAATTTATAAGGACATTGAAGATCAGTGATTAAAATACATTCTACATAAGTATCCATTTTTTAAAGAGTATATTTCTTGCAGGCAGTCACAAAGAAACTTTTTAAAAAGCCGGAATCTTACTCGGACTAAAATATCTTGGGATTAGGCTGTTAGGTACTCAGTTTGACAACGCTGCTTGCGTAATTTGTTCGAATCAAAAACACATTTCAGAATTTCGGTTGACCTTTCATGCGATACGGCGTTCACCTTAATTAGGCTGCAGGCGTACTTACTCCCCCAAACGTGAAGCACTCGTATGAGCATAGGGTCTCAAACGTGGCTTCTCGTTATACTACTATATTTCGAGGCAAAAATTGAGGAAGTCAGCTCCTCTTTAATCATCCCTTTCGCCTGCGCTTTGAATTGTCTCCCTGGGCAGTCAGCTGCGCTGAATGAAGTTAATGGAAATTTCCGAAAAGTGAACAGGCGTTACTAGAGCTGCCATTTTAATGCCACCACTTTGAGCAGAACTGAACGCAAACTTTCACATTTGCGCAAGGAGTGTGTCTGAAAACAAGTTCTTTCCATTTCATGTGGTTATTCTCCTCAGACAAATGTACTTGACCCTTGTAAACGCAAATTAAACGGCCGGCTACGTAGAAGGTAAAGCACCTCTGTCAAATGATTTGTATATGTTCATCCGTTTTAGACGTAAAAGTCTGCTTTTCTCTGATGTTGCAGTCAGCCAGTGTTGCCCCAGGACATCGCTGGTCTTAAACCAAACATAACAATCTTTCCAAACTGTCACAAAAAGTGCAATATTCAGGAGGACAGTACCCTTAGATTGCCTTGCTGTGTACGTTTCTGTTCTTCAAGTGTATGGAAAATGGTTTCAGTCACTCCACTATTGTCATTTATGTTGCATAAAGTCGCATATGCCCTTAATCGTACTTGATTTTAGAAGAAATCGCTCCAACTGCACTCTAGTAATAACAAAATATGTGACGTGTGGTCATGGTAAATAGAACGCTCTTACTTTTATATATGCCCTTAAGTTCATCTAAAAAACTTTTGCGCGCAGTTCCAAAGGAAGGTCATCGGAAGACTCTATGAAGTCAGGACCTACGCGGATGTCAGAGTTATTTATATGGCATTCTGACATTCCGGCAAATGCTAGATCGGATGCGGTTGCGGCGTGAATGGTGCTTGGCAACGGCAACCTCAGTCGCGATCAACAAGCCGTACCGGATTCTCTTAATGTCATGTGGTGCACACTTCATTGTACTGCTCAACACGTTTAGGAGGCAGACCTAGCTTACTGCAAAGTAAGGAATCCGTCCATTTTTAAATAGTTAACCGACCTCCGAAGTAGGATTTCCTAAACAATCAAGCTAGAATACACCAAATGAATATCAGACACAGTTGATTAATGAACGTTAATTAATAAAGTTTCTTGCATGACCCTGCTCCGATTATCTAGTGTGAACTTGCGTTCAAACTTCAAGTGAGTCGGTTATTGTCCTTTTTGAATAAGGATGGCTTATAATCGAGGAGCTGGCCCATGAATGCCTCTTCTTCTTTCCTCTTCTCTGTGACTGCCTGAATCGATAGCCTTTGTGGTTTGCAGATTCTCAGTTCTAGGGCAACACGAAGTTTCTTATCTTCCGAACTTTAATAGGGGATTGAACAAGGCGTAACATTTCAATGAAGTGTCGGGTCAGTTAAGGGTCCATACGTAGGGGTCTCTTCCTGAATTACCCTTTTTATTCAAGCTAATGACTCTGTATGAAAGCTCGGCAGATATTCTAGTTGGCCTGAGAGTCTGCTGGTTGCAGTGACTTCAACACTCTGTTTTATGTTAAACTGTATACAAATGTTTATAAGTACCTGTAATTAGGTAGGTGTGAGAATATGAGTTTTAATAAATTATAATACTTCTATTAGACACTGAACACTGCTTTTCGATATGAATTTCAGAGTTGCCCAAACAATTAAATTGTACTGAGTTCAGTCGATGTCTTTTCTGGTTGAATTTATTCGAGGAAGATGCAGAAGGGATTTCATATTTGTTTAGATTAGTGCGTTTGCGTCTGCTTGCTAGCCCGGCATACTCCTCCTACTATTTCCAAAGCAGAAGGCCGAGAAACCTGTATTCACATAACTTCGGCGCAATTAGCTTCTGTTTCTGCGTGCTCTGTGTTTCTCTCCATTTCCTCCTGTCTTAGAAGTACAGGCAGGGATAGTGCAGTCATGGAGCTAAAAAGTAGGTTTTACAGGACTACACTCGTAAAACAGATGGTGATCAGCAGCTTATGTAAACAACAGATACAGTTTAATAAATATAAATTGGCGTAAGATAAATAATTCTGTACAATCTATTTGACTCCGTTCTGAAAAAATTGGCGGTCTCGTTCGCATTCGAACGCATGACAGCAAGAAGGTTTCAGTACGACCAACACTAACTCTCTGAACTACGAGGCCTTATCAATCACATTTTGGTCAAGTTACCTGCCCAGCCTACTGCAACGTATGAAATTTACCAATTCTGATACAGTAGGCGGACTGCCTGAGCAGTAAGTAATCTCTCTTAAATAAACCAGATGACTATCAATCTCAATTAATTAGTAGGGTCGTTTATAGATTCGAATACTTCATTTGACCCAATTGTGAAACTGCAAATGCAAACTGTAAATGAAAAATATTAAATTTTAATAGGAATTTTATAATCATACAAACTTAACTCGATTTAAAGGCCTCTGCCAAATATGCTAGGAAATGCACGTAATCCGTATGAGAAAAAATGGGTTAACTTTAACTTTCGTTCGGTGTATAAACCGTAAACAATTTCGAGCGATAAAGTGCCATGTCTAACCGAGTTTGAATTTAATAGGGTGTTTGTGCACAAATTCCAATATATGGTTTTAGGGCTGTAATATCTGTATGAGCGTTTCATTGGTTATAACCGTTTTATGCGCCATAAATATATTAATATTTTTCAATGTTAATAAGGAAAACTGAAATGGTATTCCTTACTGAACCATTGATACGTTCGGTCTTTGTCCAGGGTAGTGTTCACCTTCTATGGATTTGGAAACTAACACTTTATTGCAGAGCCTCTTTACGATGAGTTAAGGAAATCAAGGTTTTCTATCCGAAAAGTTCATTTCAGCCTAGCTAGTCAAATATTTAAACAAGTAGAAAGCCAATTCCCTTCATCTACTTGGGTACGATTGGCGGTTTAGAACTAATTCGTTGTCAAAATAACATTAGCAACAGCTAACATAATCCATCCACTTCATGTTTCAATCTTTTGAATTCAAAATTTGATCAGTAACACCGAAAAAAGGGTACTTTGGAAACTTGTGGAACGCGGACACATGCGACTAACCATGAGAAGCAACGTCCTAACAGTCGAGTGTAGGCTCAATCTCCCTATCTGATTATCAAGATTATTCTTATTTCTATACATTAAATATTTTCATTAGGAGGTCCTGCGTTCTGGTAGTTAGGATGCTTCATTGGAAGGCAGATTTCATTGCAGTCTGCATTTTTATTCTGTTGTTAAGTAACGATCAAACCGCGGAACAAGTGAGTCATGGGATTTCTTTTACTTCATTTTCATGCGTTTGTCTTAGTTATAGCATATTGGTCTTAATTAATTTTAACGCCAACCGCTAACTAGGGTGAATTTCAAAAATGTTAGCACTAGACTTTAAATTCTGCAGGTGTTGACCGTTTTGGATTTTCACTGCAGCGACAGCGTGCCATGTGCTCGATCGATTGCGACCAACCAAAATTTTGGATACTAACCTGTAAGGACTGACGGACATTGCAGCGTTTATTCAGATACCAAATGCTTTTGTGAAGCAGTAATTGCAGATTATTTAGATTCTTTCAGATACTCCAATTATGCCTTGCATTTCTTTGCAGCAATTTGATGCTCGAATCAGGCTTTGGTTAAAATTAAAATTATTAGTCTTGGAAATTATGTCCCCTTGATTTTGACTCGAATACAACGTTTTAAGACCTTCAGACGTGTTTGCATGAACAAACTGGATATGTAGAAAAGTAATTTATTTTAGAAAGGAAAACCACTTCATTGATGCCTCTTGAGGGTCAGTAGTTGTAGTAAAAGTGTCAATGCAAGAGGCTTTTAGACAATTTGACTAAATAAACGACTGAAATATCGCAGTTTAAAACTTACTAAAGTGTTGAGGCTGTTGGCACAAAAAGTCTCATAGCAAAATGTAAAAGTCATCAGCTCCTTGTTATGGAAGCTTTCTGAAAATTTGTTTGTACAAAAGTTTTGCCCTTTTGTATGATTTACAGGCATTGGCGTTTTTGGCAGATTTCTGAGGGATCAACTTACAGTGAATGGAAATTTGAACGCATAATCTGACATTAAATCTAAATAAGTTAGCAAAATGGCAGCTGATGTCACTGACAATTAATCCGGTGCAAATCCGTCACTGTAATGTTGAAAAATCAGCATGAATTGAAAATTGTGCAGTTTATGAAAAGACTCAATTTTTATGCCAGAAATTTTGAAATCTTGTCAAGACTTTTTCGATCACTAACTTCGGGAAGACATTGCTACTGTTGCTAGCCAACTAGAATTTAAAGTCGGCCACTCAATGATTATTTCGACAAAATTGGTTTACAATACCACAATGAAATTTGATTCTGCATTTTAAACTTTAATGACTAATTTACTTAGCATGTGCAAACAGTTAATTATTTATTGCCATTCTATCCTTTTTGCTTTGTTTGGTACAGGAGCATTCACTGTTAGCAAAGAGTCTTGGGCCTGATATAAGGTGATGGTCGTAATACTTTGTAAGGCCCTGAATTTTCTTTAGCAGAAATTTGTCATTTAAAAATTTAATCTGAGGCGATGAACCAAATATATATCCAAAATACTGTCATCTCTCAAGTGAGTTAGTGCCCATAGGGCTAATATATTGACTGAGTTGTGTAAAACGGTTTATTACTCTCTTTCAGTGAAATGCATGCATTTTTCTTGCATATAGGATGCTCTTTTTCCAAACTTTTCCTTTGCGCCATTTCAGCATGAGGGAAATAAGGAAAAAATAAATGAAAATAAATATAGGAAGGTTATTTTGATTTGCATTTAAAACCAACCATTGGAAATGTCTTTTATCTTGTTTGATTTTAAAAGTAGCCATTCAATATATGTAACAAGAAAAAATTCCTACTTTATTCATACAGCAATTCATATGGCAATTTTCCTGAAACTACCAAGCAATTAACGTATGTAACATTTTAAAACCAAGCATTAAAAGTGCGCACTTAAACCGCTTCAAAATCTACGAAGAACAAACAATTGTAGTAAAGGCTGCACATTTCCTTACACAGAACTGTAAGTTTCTGTCAGATATGTAATAATTGATATTTTCATATAAAAATTGGTTTCTTTATGGTTACGTTTCTGTTTACAGTTCTGGATTCAAATATAGGTAGAAATCAACTTGAAAATGCCCGCGGTTTTGAGGCAAAAGGCCGTTTTTGCTTAACTCTAGAAAAGTCGGCGAGTAGTTTTTATTTTCACATAACCAAGCTATATTAAAGAGGAAATATAAATATTAAAGTGCACTACAGATGAACTGGATTACTCAAAACCAATGAGAAGTACTAAGTGAAAATATGTTGAATAGAGCAGCACCGGAATCGCAGTGATCGGTTTGACCCGGATGGACAATACAGAATTTAATCTTTAAATTTCGCTTAGCATTTTCCATTATTGACAATAATTCTTACTTCAACCTCATTCATTTAGAGTGGAACCTGTTGGCAAAAATGTCAAAATAATATAAATCATTAGAACAAATTTTATAAAGCTCTTTTCTTCAGCACAATAAAGCAGCAAAAATACCGAAATACCCTTAACAGCGTTTAAACGTTACATGATTGCATACCTTTCGAAAATTGAACTTTGTAAAACAGTTTACAAAATGTAAAAACATTTTCACAAAATATCTGGTATATCCACTGAGCAATGGTCCTACATGAAAGGCTGTGAAATGAGATTTCAAACGAATTCACACACTGAAAATATGAAAATACTATCGGTACGTTTCTTCAAAATTCGTGGAAGAAGTAAGTTCCTAACTGTTTAGCGTTTCTGTTTTTGCAGACCGAACCAGAAATTTTTTTATTAGACTTCTACTTGAAAACTCTACGTATTGTATTTAAAAAGGAGAGAGTTTCGGCGAAACGGTTTTCATTTAAGTCAAAATCATTATGGAAAGACAATTTAAATTTTCAAATTAAAGATGTTTGATTACCATAAATGCGGCGAGTTGATTATATATGTTGAAGCATGTTATTCTAATCAGGTTATATATGGTTATCGGTCAGGTATCTATGTAGGATAGCACATCTTTGAAAAGATAACTACAGCAATGCGAGGGAATTTATGGTAAGAATAGATGATCAAAGTATAAATCCAATTTGATTTTATAATTTTTTCACTATACGTTTTAACTGTTTTTTGCACACTTGCCACAAGTCTGACGACCACCTGGGGAACCAGCGTCGATAATTTACATAATAAAGTTACTCATTGTTTCCAAAGAACTTCCTTTCTTCGAATTATACTTCTTGGGATGCCCGTATTCCAATTTATTCGTATGAATTACTCTCGCGATGTTTTGTTGCAAGCTAGACGATGGGAAAAGTGTGCAAAACGCGACATCTTAACGCGGGAACAGTTATCATTTTTACACAGATGCCGGAAACTCAAGATTTTGCCGAAATCTCTCCACATTAAACCTGCCATAAAAACTCCCCACGGATATAAGATTTCGTCTCGTAATGGTCGAAGCATGCTTGCGCATGCATCTCCAATGCTCATTATAGACTCCAGAAATTCCAAACTTCTAAGTTGCAATACATGCAGTTCTGCTGAGAGGAACTTCCTTCACATATATTTGAATCTCTAAATGACACCATTACCTGTGTGTCCAACATTGAACGACAGAAGAAGGGAGGAATGTTAGACAAGAAATGGATGGTCATTTCCAAACAATCTTACTCAAACCCGAATTTCTCAAAAGATGGTATAAATCTGTCCTCGAGAAACCTTACAATAACTGAAGAATAAATACTTTCGAAGGGATTAAAATGCAATCTTTCGAACTCGAAATACCTGTACTTTTCTTGTGAACTTGGAGTCCAGTATTTCAGCGGAACCTCTTACAGAAGATGAACGTTTCACAATTCAAAATAACACTGTACATGCTTTAAAGAACCGAAATCCATTTTCAGTACTATCAAACGAAGAAATAAAAGCCCTTAAATATCTCAAAACAGACAAAAACATTGTAATCCTTCCTGTGGACAAAGGAGCTTCAACAGCTATTTTGGAAAAAGCAGACTACGATAAAAAGATGCTGTCATTGTTACAAGATAGGTCAACCTACAAACCTCTTGACGCAGATCCCACTAAAACATAGAATACATCAATTGAAAAAGAACTTAAAACGTCTTACAGGAAAGAAGCAATCATCAGGAGATATTGCCAAATCCTTGAGACAAACCGAACTGACCATAGCTAAGCAAAATCATTATGGAAAGACAATTTAAATTTTCAAATTAAAGATGCTTGGTTCACAAGCCAGAGGTGTCACTGCGACCGATAGTATCGTTAATCGGTGCACCAAATTATAAGATTTAAAATTGTCTTTTCCGCAAATTACACCCATTAACAAAGAATTGTGAAACATCCATTGACAACTCTCTAGGGTTTCTGGACAAATTACGAAAACTCAACATTGCAGCAGATGAAATAATGGTGTCTTTCGATGTTGTTTCTCTCTTCAAATCCATACCATTAGATCTGGCAAGGCAATGCATAGAAGAATTACTCCATGCTTATGACATGGATATTCCTACATCTGCCTTGTTTGAACTCTTGGACTTTTGCTTAGAAACAAATTTTTCATATTCACAAGAGTTCTATCAACAGCAAAAGGGAGCCCCTATGGGCTCACCCATCTCTGGCTTCCTAGCGGAAGTAACAATGAAAAATTAGAAGCTACTGCCCTACCACTGGTTAACCCCAAGTTATGGGTACGCTTCGTTGATGACACGTTTGTCATCCTTAAAAGGGACCGACTGGAAACACTGCACAGTATTATTAATTCGACGATACCTGGAATAACCTTTAAGCTCGAAAAAGAAATTGACAATCAACTACCTTTTTTGACGGCCTCGTACAGCGAAAGACTGATGGGACCTTTTAAACATCAGTTTACCGCAAAGAGGCTAATGCGGATGTTATCCTACATTATGATAGCAAACACCCTGTCGCCCACAAACGAAGCGCTGTCAACACACTCATCAATCGAGCAAAAACCCACTGTTTTACCAAGGAACTTTACCAAATTTAACCTCCTTTTCTATTCAAACTGTTTTCCAGCAACGGTTACCCTCGAGCTTTTGTACATAGATGCATGAGACATCAAGAATTAAAAGATGAAGAAAAAGATAATGAACTAGATTTTTCCGATCATGTGCCCACAATAAAAAACTGGCGAACACTTCCATACATTAAAAACGTGTCTGAACTCGTTGAAAGACACCTGCGGAAGCACCAAATTTACGTGGCGCACCAACCAACGACTACAATTCGAAACCAGCTTGTACACCTTAAGGATAGGGTTAGCTATTAAGATAAAAAAAGCCGTTTACAAAATCCCATGTAACAGTTGTAATGTTTGCTTATTGCGGCCAAACAGGAAAATCAGTATCTACATGCCTACACGTACATCAGTTGGCTGTAAAGAGACGAGACCGCCTGTCTCAAGTTGCCATGCATACACTAGAAACTGGGAACAAATTTGCATGGGAAAAAACGCGCATTGTGGGCTTCTGCCCATTGAAGAGAGGTCCGGAATTCTTAGAGGCCATTCATTCTGATGACTCGTGCATTAATCGGCACATCGAATTGGATGCCATGTACAACAATCTCAAGGAAAATTGGAAAAGGCGGTAGCCAATAATATTGAGATATCCAGCAAAAATGACAGCTATTGGCAGGACTGATTCAGCAATATTGATTTTCCGACACGTTTTAAATTTTAACTTTTTTTGCACACTTACCACAAGCCTGACGACGACCTGGGGAACCAGCGTTGAAAATTTACATAATAAAGTTACTCATTGTTTCCCAAAGAACTTCTTTACTTTGAAATATATATATATATAAACCGACAAAGACAAGGGAGAATGGAATTGCCATTTCTGGCTTATTAGCCGTCATCAGCCAGCCATACCCAACCCCAGGCGCTGCGGTGCCTGAGGCTCGAACTCGTGACCCGTTGGGCACAAGTCTAACGCGCTACCCACTGGAGAAATACCGTGGTTCATAGACTTACAGATTATCATTGCTGTTCCTTTTCCGACAAATTAGGGAACCTGGGAACCTGCTAGGTAGTTTTAAAACAGCCTGCATGCGCACTTCTACAATACCTCTTTTATTATTTTTCAACAGTCTAATAATTAGGACTAGAACAAATGGTAATCTGCCAATGGAAGAATAGAAAATTGCGTTGGTTATAAAAGGTACCTTTTCCGATAAGTACGTATACATTATGCGTTCCACACATAAAAGGCTAATTCACTTAATCATGGTACCACGCATCGAATAGATCTGCCAATTTCGTGAGTTAAATCATACCAAACTGTTATTGATTTCCTAAGATGAATTCTTCTTTATAGATGAAATTCATTTGGGAAAATAGACGACCAAATAAAATAGCTTGAGGACAATTGAAATATCACTTGAAATATATTATTTAAAAAATGATAATATCTTTTCTTAGAGTAATTTACCAGAGTGAATAAAAAGTGAAATCACGTGGAAAAGTCTGCTATGGTCGCCTTATCCCAAACATGAGTCAGTAACTTATGTAATTGGGACGTGTTTTGGGGTATAAATCTGTTCCTTTTTGGTCTTAATTTTATATGCACAAAGCTGCAGTTAAAAGATCTGAATGAGGAGAGTAAACAGGGTCAGCATTCGACATCCCTAAATACTTGGCATCTGCGTCATTTGTCAAAAATTCAATAACGATCATAAAGAATAGCGCATAACAATTATCTTAACCTTAATATCCGAGACAATTGGTTTAACGGATGATATAATTGTATGAGATTGATGCCTTTTCGTTAAATCAAACAGATGAACTTTAAGAATATGTTTCTTCCAATGCAGGGTTATTTATTGTCAGGAGCATTATGCGACATGCCAACAAACGTTAACAACTTAAACACAATAAAACTGCAAAATAGCTACGTTGGTAATTAAAGTAAATTTTGGGAAGTATCAAGATAGTACGTAAGAAACTCAATGTTTTCCATCTGAAACTGTCTACATATTATTGCTTCCTCGGTAAGTGTTGAAAATTCGAATTTTAATTCACTTAATTGCACGATTTTAGTGACTTTGAAAATTTTCATGGAGAACATAATGCAGTTCTTTGCAGGAAGTGGGAGGGTATATTGGTGACAGTTCCATAATTCTCGAGTACCTTCCTCTGCAAATTTACGAAAATACAGAGTGCAATCGTTTGTACCTTTCTTTTGAACCCTTCTAGAAACGTCCGAGTATGTTGTATGCTGTTTTCGGATTGATATAACAATTGGACGAGTTCTTATCGGAAGCGAAACCAGTATCAAGGCAAGTCACGACTTGATTAACGCCTGGGGCTCCGATTGGAACTCAGTTAAATAATATATCGATCTGGCTACAATATACAAAACCCTGCCAAACACCTCTGGGAAGGTGTTACTGATGTTTGATTGGCTCATACGTCCTATAACTCTTACTTGTGTATTCTCCGCTTTTAGCTCTGATCGTGTACTTCTGTATGAGTTCGAAAGCTCAAGTAAATAAATAAACAGTTATGGCGATCTGATAGCGTTTCCTCACTACTATACATACCCCGGGAATGTGAACAATCGCCTCAATTCTTAAGACATATATTTTGTGTCTGTATCTGTTTGATAGTGTGAACTCTGAGGAAATCAATCTTGCAAGATATTATCTCAAATAGTAACCTGGCGACTGGGCTCAATTAGCTTTTCTAGTGCCTTTGCACATCAGTCAAACAAACAGATAAACTGGGCTTTTAAAAATGACCAGTTTAAGCCGTCCAAATGATCCAAAACCTGGCGTTCTTACTATAGTTGAGAAAATGTTAAAACACGAGTGAAAAAACGTGTGCAATTTGGCTATAATGATCATGATTATTAATGCTCCTAAAATAAGTGGGGGTGGAATTACGTTAAAAGGTGTAAGATCAGTAATAAGTTGTCATTTTGAAAGTGTATATTGCTATTTTACCATAAAAACGAAATGAAACTATGGATGTTTTTGTTAATTTAAATTTTATATTTGAGTACTTTTTAACCAGAATATGGAATTTTTCTCAAGAATTATTAGTGAAGCAACTATTCTGCGAGATAAAAACACACTATGCTTTTATGTTGCAAGGAGAAATTTCTCTCACAACTAATCAAAATGGCTTATTATCCTGTTCATTTAATTGTGTATAGTACCTTTGCAAATGGAACACGCAAGGTTATTTAAAGTAGTAAAACTCTTCCCTAAGTATTCATTTAAGTGGCATAGTTTTGGAAGCCTGAATTTTAAATGCACACGTAAACGATTGAATAATAGTTCTGGACTGTAAAAAACTGAACTGATTTGGCGTTATAGATAAGCTTAAAGCTTTCAAATCAGGAAAAATCCGCGAAGCTCTCTTACTAGACAGATACACAGGAAAGCCCTCAAAGTTTTCACTTCAGGATTTTAGAGTGAATTATTAATATTTGGCTGACCGAGAAGATAGCCATTGTAAAAATCAAATTAAGGAAGAGGTTAATCATAGTGGAGATAGATTTATACTTTTTTATCACTGCTCGACCACAAAAGCCTCGAAACATTGTTAAACTGAAGTTTAACAAATATCAACTAGCACATTTTACATACATCCGTATTAGCTGCAGTTTAAAGGAGAATACATTTTAGGTTTACATTTGATGTCGATTTTTAGAATGGTTTATCGTGTATTCAAACGATTCAAAAGGCCTACAGTCAAGTGTTTTAATCGAAAATGAGATAATTCATCGTTCCTTTGCTGATTTTATTCAATTGGCAGTATTATTGGTCATTATTTTGCTAAAGAACTGAAAATGCTCCAAATTAGTGCCTAAAGGGTTTTGACAAAAATGAAGCTTTGGAATTTAAACCTGTTTTTGAGGCTCAACAAAAGCCTTCGGATAATTATGAACCTTTTTGAATTATTTAGCTTTTTAACAATCATTCGTGAACACGCTCAGTTAAAGCTTACTTTGATAATTTATTTATTTTCCGCTAAAAAATTTTGAAAGCCCAACAAATTGTTGTAATAATGTATTTATCTCTTAATTTGCCTTATCTATTGCAGGAAGTATCATTTGCCAAAATGGCTGTCCGATTAAATTCAACGCAGATATTGTGCAGGGACCAGGGGTGTGGGACACGAACAGAGGAAGGTCTGTGGTGGGCGTTTCACATCACGCCTGCCACCTGCGCCCTCTCTCGCTTTTGGTCTCGTTGACTGCCCTGAAACCAGTCCTGGGGAAGGTACGGGAGAGTGCGATGGATGCCATGCAAGAGTATTCCTATTATTAACTTATTCCCACGTATGGCACCATGATAGGCATCTAGCAAAAATTCGTTGTGCGAGGAACGTTGTTAATATACTTATTTTCTTATTATGAGAAATCACATAAAATCAGATTTGAGGTTGTCATTAGGCAGATATCTGCCGTGGAGTCCGTCTGAATAAGATTTCAATTATTGCTCTGCTACATAAAAGAACTAGAAAGTTTTTTTTCTCCAGTAATGCCCAAAAAACGTGGTAAAATATTTCGAACGTTTTACTACAAGGGAAAGAAACATAATTTATCAGCATCATTTAGCTTGTTAATTTCAGATCCAAATTTTACTCAAGCGATATTGTAGTTAGTTAACGTTTCCTTTTGAAGGGAGCGTTGTTTTAAGAAACCAATATTTATAGCCTCTACATTATGGTTTGTGGATTAGCAGTCATTGCGGTTCGATAATTAAAATCCTAGAAGATCTTTTTTTCTTTTGTAAAAGTTTGCATCAGATGGACTTACATTAATTCGTGTATGGGAGTTGAAGAGGCGCCAGATAATGCAGGGAAAAACGAAGAGGGCCGCTTGAACCATAAGGATAAAAGGGACCCATTGGTAGTAATAAATTGTTTTCTCATAGCGAAGATCCTTCTCTATTGGCACAGTTGCTTGTGCGGGCGCGATAAAGTATGTTGAAGTGACCCAACACACCGTCTCAGCGTATTCGCCCTGGGCACCCGTAAAGTCATTGGGAATCCAGCAGCTGATCGGTTTTCCGACCAGTTGACGAGACAGCACAATAGCAATGAAGAACATGAGAAGATTCATAGTGTAGGTGTGGTTTGCTCGATCGACAAAATCGTCGTCTGGGCATTTCTTTTCGGAGCCAACGGAAGAGCTAATGTGTGAAATTCCGTCAATAATTGCTGCATCCATGGAAAAATGTAAGAGATGAATAAACGACACTTTTGCTTGGAAGAGTAATGGAGTCTATGATATTGTATCGATATGGAGGTTCTCAAGAAAACTTCAGGACATTTATGCAGTATAATCGGTACTTAGAATTGATTTTAACCTCTCAAGTTGCGTTGACTGTCGTGCAGTCCTGCACAAAACCACGATCAGCTAGCTTTTTGATCGTCCCCAAGCATGCTGTGGATTGGTCAGAGACGCCTGCCAATGAAAGGATAAATTTACTAACAGCGTCCGCGAGCTTTTTGGATAAGGAGGCATTATAACATTTGGCGGCTGAGAACTGGAATTACACTTTCTTAAAATCATGATGTTTTAATTTGGGCATCAAAACGGAATCTGGCTTATTCATTGAAGAAACCTTTTAGACCTTTTTTGTCGAATTCCGTAGAATACGGGCATATTGGGACAGTTAGATGTCCACGTGCTAACGTCTCAGAGGGAAGATTGAATAGCTATCCAATAACACACATTTGTAAGGCCCGCGATTGTGACTGACCTTCACATAGGCTTTATTTTTCTGTATTTTTCTCCATATTTGACCAAATTGTATGTGAAGCGAAAAACCTTTTTTCCATTTTAATATAATTTAACGTATTTTAAGCAACCTTAATTTTAGCTTTCCGACCTTTGCTTTTAGTAAACGATCCTAACTATTTTGTTGCCTCTGCCAAAATTTAAAAAGAAATTCAAATCAGCCTGTTAATCAGTGTAAGTAAAATGACTATAAGAAAACCCTTATTTTGCCTGCACGTTTTGCACTTATTTGACTTGAAAAAGTGATTAAAGTATTTCTGTTTAGACACTTGTTATAAGCCGCAGAGTGTTATTCAATCAAAGTAAACTATTTCAAAGTATTTGGCTTAAAACGGTAAAGTATGTGCTTTAATAGAGAAGCAAAATTATTCTTTCTAATTATCTCAATCTTTTTTTGCAGATTTCGGACAAATTTTCTGGATCACAAACCAGCTGATCATTGGCAATTTAAATAAATTTAACAGCACCCCTAGGAATTTTTTCTTTGAAAAAGAAGAAGAATAGTGAAAATTGTTTAAATAGGTATGCTGGCAGGCTTCTTTGAAATTTGGTTAATGAAAACGTTAACGTCTACAACGTCTCAAGTAGCGTATCACCTACATACTCAGTCAAATCAAAAGGTGGAAATGTTCAACTTATAAACGTATATCAGTGAATCCCGCGGTGAAATTCAAACACCTACTTGTCTTCAAAGTAATAAAATAAATTCCCTCTGTTTCTAAGCTAGTAATCGCAAAAGTTGAGTGGCTTTTCAATCATAGAAGCCTAGTGTTGCGCTGTTATTTTAGAGGTTGACAATTAGTTTTTTACGGTACTCAGTGTCGAAATGCCCACCGCAATAACGTCATTTGTCGAGGATACTAATGCAACAGACAAAGAATACACAGTTAGTAGTTAGCAATGCGTAGGCTTTTTCAGATGATAAATTGTGTTTCTTAGAGG
Source organism: Schistocephalus solidus (assembly GCA_017591395.1). Taxonomy (NCBI): domain Eukaryota; kingdom Metazoa; phylum Platyhelminthes; class Cestoda; order Diphyllobothriidea; family Diphyllobothriidae; genus Schistocephalus; species Schistocephalus solidus. The sequence continues at coordinate 108,361 of WEDG01003953.1, read as the reverse complement.
CCCTACGAGCACCAGCCCCGCCTGGCCCCCTGGGCCAGTGGGGGCCAGGCGGGGCAAAATGGTATGTCCAAGTCGACGGTGTGGCCCCCTCACTAGAAACATATGCGCAGCGGGTCCCCACGATTTCTCGCATTAGCAGCCCCTTTTCCTTTATATCGAACGCCCACCGCACATAGTCTTCCCCATCCTAATCGGCCACTACTGATATTCCTCTAACTATTGATATATTAACGGCCCAATTCTATACAATTAATATGGTTTCCGTTTAGATCCATTCAAGCCATTCCTGCGATGTACACGCTCACTCATGAAATAGGATATGTGAAGATGAAATTTGCAAAGTAATTTATTATAAAAAAATTAAATAACACTGTACATGCACAGTATAAATTGGTCAAGGTTTGTCCACATGGCTGCTGATTTCCGGTGGTGGTTCCTTCAATAAAGAAATATGTTGGATACCGTGGTGAAAATTATGAAAATTGTTATAAATCACAAAGTCAGGATTCAAATAAATATCACTAAGTTAATAACGTTTAAACCTGAAATATGTTTAATGTTAAGACATTAAGATAATTACCATATCTTCAAAAGCAGACTTTGTGGCGTAAGTTAGACCACTGGTGGACCATTCCGGAAGCTGAATAAATATGCTGGTTAAATTCAATGGAGTAGTTTTACCTTCTTAGTTGCCTCCCGGCGTTTTATCTGCCACCGTACCTGTCTCTGGCACCATGGAACCAGTCAATAGCTTTTGTAATTGATAAATCCAACAACGCAGAACATCTACATACAGCACACATGATTAAAAAGCAAACCATAATGCATTAAAATCTAATTTAAACGTGTGTACGAAAAACTTTGAAAAATACGAGAGAAAAAAATAATTTGAAAACAGTCATTGTTTTTAAACGTGTGCAACAAGGGAATTGGAATAAATTGATCGTCAATGTTAAAAGCGACATATTTAAGTATAATATCAGATATGGTTGCAGTCGAAGGAGTACTTGCCTAATTTGAGGCTTTAAACATGCAAAGCCTATAAGAAGAAATCGATGTTGTAAAACGTCAGAGCAGTCAACAAACGGATGGTACTGCATTCCATTAGAGGAAACAGATGTCAGAACGCAACACTCCAAACCGACTCACATCTTCATGTAGGTGAACTAAACAATAAAAATTATATGCAATACGGCGAAATCGGAAACCAAACCGAATCTTATGTAAAATAGGATAAAAAAATATATACTGCAACAGAAAACGGCAAAAAATGCATAAAACGGTCATTTTTAAGATAGGGTTTCACAACAACAGGGCCTATGTACAGCACAAATTGACGAAATTCAGCAACCTTCCAGAAACTCGAGAAAATCTAATGTTCTGCACTTGCGGGAAAATTCCATCGGCAAGCACTGACTGCATTTTTGGATGAGGTCATTAAGTTTTGGAGAAAACCTCTTCACACGCAATCTCCACTGATTAAGTAAATTCCGCATTACACCCAAGCACACCAGGTGCATGTAGTCTAGTGCATTTAAAATGCAACCTACGAAAGCACTTGGCCTTATATTATTCCTTGCTTTCTAAAATGTTCACCAAAATATATATTTCGATCTGAAGCCACTGAAATCTTATTTTAAGGGTGAAAATGATCTATTAAGCAGCGTGCACACATCAGCAAATGGAAAATAAATGGAAATTTCAAAATTACATTCTGATCTATTATACACGAGTGACTGGTGAATGTTTTCATGGACAAAATTGGCAAGAAAAAATAATACGCATATACAGAAATCTGGGTTACTTTAAAAACTACTGTCTGCTTACTGTGGTTGACAGATCGGTCTGTACAAAGTAACATAGTTTGGTTTCAGCTGCTTCAGATGACAACATACTTCTTTTTTATATCGGATAATAAGATTGTTTAGCAGGGGACATCGATCAGTGAGAAGGAATATATCTCACAATAATAAAACTATTTTCACTTATAGAACTTGATATTTTTCACTTTAAGTTAGTATGTTTAAAGCATTTTTATAATATCTACGGAGTTTATTAACGCCTATACTGAATAAAATGAGTGAGTCCAGTGCGAATTTATTCATATGGTAGAATGGCAGTTTATTCAATGAAGTAGTTAAAACGTTTCCCAAGAAATCAAAATGCAGGGTCAAAAAGATGAACCAATTATTTTGCATAGAAATAAAAGCCGTTTTTTGGGCTTGAACGTTTAAATACTAAGTTATTTTCTGTATAATTCACGTATTTGGTTTTCCAGTTTTTTAAAAAGAACGCGGAGTATTCAAAAAAAGGAGTTGAATTTTCGAATTGTACAGAATACTCCCTTATGAAAGCTAGATGAAGCTCATATGTAAAGCTCTATGTAAAATGCAAACTTAATTCAATTATTCACACACAACTGTGTTCACTACGAAATAAGAACCATTTATATGAGGCCACTAAACAGTGCATAGTGCCACCTTTATAAATGCGGAGTGAAATAATGCAAAATAAATCTACTTTGGTAGTTTAAAATCCCATTTTCCGCTTAATGACGTAGATAAACTCAGAAGGGAAGTCGGAAATGCTTGTGTTAAAAAATACATTTAATGTTTTCTCCTTTTAGTTATGCACCAGCCGAGTTGTCTCTACTTTCTTAACGTCGTCATATTACGGTGCAAAATTTACAGTAGATGACATAACTTATGCAACTTTGGCCTCGAAATTTGAGTGAGTACTTGAGTGAAATGTTTTGTTACATTGGCTTACTGAGTAAATGTCAGGCTCACAAACCATTTTACCAAACACCACTTCATTTTTAGTTTTGTTTTTTGAAAGAAAAACTGGCAGGATTTGGGTGATTTTGTAGGTTGCCGGATATCCAATAAAATTTCTGGGCTATTTTATAGCACAGACTAAAACCTTAAGTTTTTGCTTTGTGCTAAAAAAACACTTGTATACCAGAAATACCTATTAATAAATTTGACGAAAGGAAAGGTATCTTCATATGCATAAAACAGTGTTTGTGATGTCACCTAACAAGTTTTTTTGCATTTACTAGTCTCAGTTACCACAATTGTTATGTCTTATGAAATTGCCGCTTTTCTGAAACAGTTAAAGCTAAATTAATCTGTATACTTCCCTTCAGTTTTAAATTCGATTAAAGTTGTTCACTATTATTTTAAAGTTTTGGTACATATTGATACCGGCTTGCGAGTGATTTTTAATCTTTCTTAAATTTTGGCATTTTGCAGGAGTTATTATGTATTATATTGCAATCAAATAGTGGCTTATATTTAAGAATGATCTCTTTTTTAAATAAGCGAATCAATGTTGGATGTTTCGTAATTTTACTCCATAATTTATTTCAATCAACGATTTCATTAAGAATATTTAGTATCTGGTACTACATTTCAGCATTTTTGGAGCCCATTAATTCAATTCCACTGTTTTACTATACTTTTTATAAAATCATTTTATATGTGACATTAACTTTAATACTTTTTTTTTTTTAATATATATTCCATGAATGTCAATTTGACGTATCACATTATTAAGGCCGGTAATTTATTTGAGATAGCGTTCAGAATTCCAAAAGTTTTGGACGGAAATACAAAATCTAATTTGAAAACTTCGACATTTTGGATGCTCGCAGACTGAGTCGTCTTTGAAGGAATCAGGATCAGTTTGACGCATTAAATACCTGTAAATATTAAATTGACAAAATCTGATAAGAGGAATCAAGACGGTCAGTCTTTGAAGATGGAACATGAGTCATTAAAATTATTAGCTGAGTACGTTGTAGCACATTAAGTAAATGACATTTTCTTATATAGAAAATGTTCAGAATTTAGCTCATCAAATATAACCTTTCCAGCTTTATAACAAAATAAATTTCAGTTGAAACTGATGCAGTCGCCAATGTTAATGACTTTCACCGAATACAACTCCTTATGCTGCATTTTCCCCAATTGAAAGCTCTTACGAAAAAATCATCGACGAATAGAGCCGTTGGTCTGCTTAAATAAAAGGATGAAGTTTGTTCATCTTAGCTCTTTGCTGAAGAACAGTTAGATATTCTTCCTTAAAAAATTCTAATTTGCGAATCTTCATTAGGTGTTTGTACTAAAAGAAGTAATAATATCAAATAATAATTGATTACATTCACGCACACTTAAACTATAGACATATGCCATGGGCAGAAAAAGGTCCATCATCCAGCGACAGTTTGAAATTTAAAGTGTATGCCAAGATACGTTTTGTCAGCTGAGCCGGTTTTGTGCTTGATTTGTAAATGTTTGCAAATATGGACATATTTTCTGAGCTAAATCGTTTACCAAAAATTTGCTTATTTAAATCCTTAGAACTTTGGATTTCTTGCATATAATATCCAGTTTTCTCAGTATTGTAACGTGCAGTCTAATAACGTGCATAGAATCAAGTGAGAATGCTCTTTAATGAAGTGTAAATTCAAATATAAATGGCATTTAAATGCCTTGAAGATACTTTAATGAACTTTTTGCCCAACCGACTAATAGCTTTTAGTTTTATCAGCATTTAAGAACATTAATACTTGCTGATTTACGCTTTTCTACCGTAGGCGCTACCTGATGCGGGATGCAACCAAAACAACTTAAGGCTCTACTAGATAACTAAGCAAGTCAGACCTGTTTACGTGTTTCACAGTGGTGAGCAGTATTGAAATTCTCGTTGAATGCATCTTTATTCGAAAGTTGTCGCATATAACACACGCTGTCGTAGTATTCTGGTCTAAATTCATTCGGTACAAAAGACTTTTGCTACCAGATATGTAAATATAACGTGGACTCAGTCGTTACCCAGTGCCAAAGAGCGAATTGGATTACTAAGCTTACTTACCACAGCGCCTCAATTATAGCAGGGAATAAGGTCCAATACGAGATTTCAACCTAATATTTAATAAAACTGCAAAAACTTAAAAAATATTGTGATATTTTGAGACGTTGTGCTTTAATTTCTTTATGTATTAGCACATTTGCCGCATGAAGAAATGCTGATATTAAAAAGTCATATATATATATATATATATATATATATATACAGGCAGAGTAACAAGACCGACAAAGACAAGGGAGACGGGAATGAACATTTCTGACCATACCCAAACCCAGGCGCTGCGGCGCCCGAGCCTCGAACTCGCGACCTTGTTGGGCAGAAGTCCAACGCTCTACCCACTGCACCACCAGCTCGTTGTCTTGCCAGTTTCGATCGGGAATATTGACAATGGTAATGGGGCGCTCACCGATCGGTAACAGGACTCACTCGTCCCGTTGTGCCTTGGGCTAACTCTCAAGCCCCGGCAGCAGCCGTAAGACAGCTTAGTATATAGGCAGAATAACATGACCGACAAAGACAAGGGAGACTGCAATGGCCTATTCTGCCTTATTAACCGTCATTAGCCAGCCATACCCAAACCCAGGCGCTGCGGCGCCGAAGCCTTGGACTCGCGACCTTGTTGGGCAGAAGTCCAACGCTCTACCCACTGCGCCACGAGCTCGTTGTCTTGCCGGTTTCGATCGGGAATATTGACAATGGTAATGGGGCGCTCACCGGTAGAGCGTTGGACTTCTGCCCAACAAGGTCGCGAGTTCGAGGCTCGGGTGCCACAGGGCCTGGGTTTGGGTAGGGCTGGCTGATGACGGCTAATAAGCCAGAAATGGCCATTCCAGTCTCCCTTGTCTTTGTTGGTCATGTTATTCTGCCTATATACTTAGCTGTCTTACGGCTGCTGACGGGGCTTGAGAGTTAGCCCAAGGCACAACGGGACGAATGAGTCCTGTTACCGATTGGTGAGTGCCATATTACCATTGTCAATATTCCCGATCGAAACAGGCAAGAAAACGAGCTCGTGCCGCAGTGGGTAGAGCGTTGGACTTCTTCCCAACAAGGTCGCGAGTTCAAGGCTCGGTCGCCGCAGCGCCTGGGTGTGGGTATGGCTGGCTGATGACGGCTAATAAGGCAGAAATGTCAATTCCAGTCTCCCTTGTCTTTGTCGGTCATGTTATTCTGCCTATATACTAAGCTGCCTTACGGCTGCTGGCGGGGCTTGAGCGTTAGCCCAAGGCACAACGGGATGAGTGAGTCCTGTTTCCGATCGGTGAGCACCCCCTTACCATATATATATATATATATATATATATATATATATATATATATATATATATATATATATTAAAGGCAAAAATTAATTTCAGGTGAGCCCCGTCGGATTTGAAGCGAGAACATGGATTAAGGCATCACCCAAAACTCTAAGAGTTTTGGACATCGTCAAGTAAGCACAGTTGTTCACTTTCATACTTGAACTTAATAATGCATTCTTTTGTGTCATTTATATGCATTCCAGGTTCTATTTCTACTTTCAAAAACGTACAAACCTTTAAAATTTAAAAAATTACTTAATGAAATCATTAATAAACGATTTAAAATTGGGTGCTTTTGTTTAATAAAGCGTTGGAAAGACACCGGAATAGGAGTATATCTATGTTTAAATTTATGATTGGGATTAAATTTGTGGTTTGGTTTGGCGATAATTTTAGAGTCATGACTCAACAATGTTCACCAGTCATGGAATTTTGCGAAAAGCTACCTGTATTACTCGGGTGTTCCTATTCAGATATCTTTAAAAAAACATAGCGAATTATTTTTAGTTCGTTTGTTTATTTTTTGGAAGTGACATGATTGGATTCTACAGTCCCTGCCTTATGACAAAAGTTTAATAAGAAACAAATGTAATTTATGCTGTGGAATCGTGACTTGTACAAAGAAGAATTAATTATTACTTTAGTAGACTTCTATCTTGTGTCAGTCAAAACCAAGGATTAAGTTATCGTGATTCTTCTCTATGATTTAAACTTTATATTAATTATTGTCTTAAACAAAAAATGCTTTTTTTAAAGGACGTTCGATCAACCATGGATAGCAAATATTTATTTAGAGATAATAATCAAAGAACGTGGTTTAAAATGTCAGCAAAGCATTTTACAAGGTGGCAGTTAATGACCAATGGGGTCAGCTGAAATCCAGGTATTTGAGTATAAACATCTGGGTTCCAAGAATGATGCAAGTCCTCATCGATCAGTTTATATTTATGACAACTCAGAGCACAGCTATGTAAACATTCTCGAGACTTAACCAAGTGTTGTTTTCCAGGACTGCTTTGCTATTTGCATAAGTCATGAAATTGAGGCGTACTGAAGACATCGTTCCTTATGTCATAAACATTATCGTCTGTCATATCCAAGTTTGGACTGCGTTTACCCAGTGAAATTACTTACGTTGGGTTTTGTCGTCAGGTAAACGAGGTTGGAAGGTGTGGCAAAACCCGATGTTCCATATAATGTTTCTTTCACAAATGCACTGGCTGGCATTTTAAGAAAACATTTATGCTTAGGAGTTCAGGTGGAGGCTATTTCGTAATCCACATTCGGAATTAAATACAGTAGCTTCTGAACTGCATGTAACTTGACTAGTACCGAAACTTTGCCGTCAATAACATGAAGAGTTGCAAATAACTTCTCGAAAACATTTTTATATGGCGCTGCTTAGGCCATCCAGCCTACTTTTTCAAACTGCCTCTCCAAAGTTTAAAATCAGGTTAAAGAGTTGATATAATATCCATATATGGTGAAATTATTTTGCTAAGAAACTACTTCATAGTCAGGCGGGTTTTTAAGTGTGAGAAAGTAGAAGGAAGATGGTGACAGATACAAAGGTGTGGGTGGTAATGCAAACATGTAGTTTTCGGTAAACGTTTTAATTTTGATATCGGTTTTTAGGGGCTGATGAAATAATCATCATAGAAATTTGCAGTGGAAAGTTGAAACACCAAATGTTTTGCTTTTTGAGTAAACATTATATGCATCTTCCTCGGCTAAATTAAATGATATTTCTCTGAATTTCTCTAAATGTTTGCTTCTAATACCCTGGTAGATTTTTCAGTATAATTTTGCGCTCTTTAGGAGCGTACAAACTCTAGCTTGAACAGTTTCGTGAGATTACTCAAATTATTTAAGACGCTTTCAGTGCGCGAGTTGTTATTAAAAGGAAGTGCCATCGTATTTGTTGTTTTTTTGAGTAATTAATAAAGTTAAAGAATTCATGTTTCAGCGTTCAGATTTGCTAAACTTTTTTTAGCTGAGGTCAATGCGCTAAGCGCTTTGATATAGACAATATCCTGACAGGCTCGAATTGGGTTTAGTAAATAAATATGGTATCTCAACCATCAGTGGACACCCATCAAACGTTTGAAGACTCCACGATAGTAAAGTATTAAATTAAAATTTGCCACTACAAAATGGGCACTGTATGGCGTCATGATTTACAATTTGAAGTACGCAAATTAAAATTTATATTACCCATATTTAGAACGCCATTATAAAATTAGAAACAAACATACGGGTTTATAGCGAAGACAATCGATATGCTTTTAAAGAACTTGGTTTACTCAAAAAAGTCGGAAGTTTTTGACCAAAACGCTTACAATTTAAGCATTGAATCAGAAGGCTGTTCAAAATCCGGAATCATTTCCGTTTTCCTCGCAGTGTGTGAAATCCTACTTCACTTCATCATTAGGGACAAAATAATCACAAAAATAAGCAACAGTTATAGTGGGGTTAGGGTCAATCAAACAGAAGTTTAGCCAGTTTGAATGTGCGGGGCTCTTTATGCCAGCGCCAGATCGATAAATCGATTAGCCGAGTTCTCATCGGACGCTCAGGTTTCAATCGATTCGTGGCATGTCTTGCTTCTGGCGTGGGCGATTAGCTTCGTGGCTGCAAAGTTGCACTCATAGCCCTTTAATAGGTGTTGGCAGTTACTTATGACAATCCACCACACTGTATCGCACCCAGCTTATGTTCCTATATGCGTGATCCAAATATGCGTACAGTTTGGCCGGTGTATTTGCAGAGAAACTTCATCCACTGGATGCGATACATTACACCTGACTGCTCCGCTGATCCCTACTAATGCACAAACCTGGAATGCGACCATTCGCCGCACTTTGTTTACATTTTTAACTATTCAAGACTAAAGGCCCATTTGTTTATTCATTTACTTGAGTCACCTGCATGTAATCACACGAGATGCGCTAGAACCCACATTTTATCTAAATAAAGTAACGAAGGGGAACATCTGATATTAAGGAACGTAAAATTACAAATCACAAATTTACAGGTTTGGTCAGTCTTTATACCCTGACGAACTTCCTGAAAGGCGGACATCACGTGTTGATGCTTTTTTGGTCTATTTTAGTAACTAAAGTCGTATATTAATTTGTTGTCAGCTACAAAAGGACCTGATCAAAACCAACGTTCTTAAGCGTTTGAATTGCAAGGCTGACAGGAAAATTTCGTAAACTCTGATTTTTTGTATAAAATGAAAGCATAAAATGTCATGGGTTTTTAACACTCGTAAGATGGCATTCATTGTTGTACAGTAACACTTTTCAGTATTTACCTGGAAGATCAAAGCACACTGAATATGCCATTCAAAATTGTTTTATTATAAAGAAAAGGCATTAGAGGACTCACTTCTTATTAATAATCTGTGCAGCATAAGTGTGAACTCAAAAGTGAGATAATTACAAGTCTAATTAACCTTAAATACGAACAAAGGTAACCCGTTTAATCGATGAAGATTATTGGAAGGATCCATCGAGCTTTTAGCCGAAAACTGTTGTTTCTTTTATTTTAATAAATTCTCAACTTTTTGGTCAGTTTTGGTTTTTTGGCGCTGCTTATTTGACTGACATGCTTTAAGTAATAAAACCGACGGCGTAATCCTAACTGCATGCTTATGATCCCAAATTATAGGATCACTCCAGCTAACAGTTAGACGAATTGCAAATTTTAATATAACAAATTAATTCAGAAATAAATTTCAGATTTTCACTCAAAAGAAAATTTAAAACAACCAGCTTAAGATTTACAAAACGAAACTGTTTTTATCAGTTTTAAGTTAAGATAAAGAATATAACTTGATTTAGAAATCAAGGCTTGGCAACGTAAAAATATATTTCCAAAATATTTACTTCTAACTATGGTGTACTGTCTCATTTAGTAATCAGGAACTAATTCTTTTCTAATTTATATTTAAGATTGACTGTAAAAAACACTTTACTCGCATGCCGTTTTGTATTTTTATTCCATTAGATAATACTTAAGTACGTCTGAATGACTCTGAGATGGATAGCGGTTAAAGAATTTGAAGACACATTTTATATCTGCATAGTCTACTACATAAAACGTTAACTGGGTAATAAATATTTCGATTGAAGCTAAGATATTGAGTAAAGTTTAAAAGAAACGAAACTTTTTTCTATTTTTGTCTGTTTATTAAAAGTAACCTTATCAATTGGAAACAATAGCTGGCATCTGTAGCAGTTTCAAAGGGGACATACGTCATTTACTCTACTCAACTTGCTGTCTTATTAAAATCTTTATTAGTTTTTTTAATAAACTAACTATCATGTCTAAAGAACGGAATATGGACTGCTTTGATCCAGCTTTTGTGATCTGATCCAGTCGTTCATCTTGCGCCATCCAAAATTAATAATTGAGTGGCGTCATTAACAGACCAGGCGAGACCGAGGCAGCTATCACAGTTAGTGATACTCCAATTTCAGCTGCTGCTGCACCCGACATTTTAATCTAAGTTAATGGGTCATGACGAAACTCTGACCTGACCATCCCCTGCAGTAATTAATTGTATACTTTTGACTTAAAACTATGAATACACAGAAACCTTAAAGTTTTGTTTGCTTAAATGTATGCGTTTCAGGCGGGATATCATAACTAAAAACGATCATTCTCATGGTCGAACTCTTTTTCAAGAACATACTCCCCAAATTCCTCTTGCATGTTTATGATTGTGAGAAAGGAGCATCATCTTGGAACACTTAAAAGTTGTTAAAGCTGCGTAAGTTTAAAAAAGTTGAAAATATTCAGGTATGTTTTAGGACTGCAGTAGTTAATGGTATTTTGTAAAAAATAAAGCCCTTGCTACCAGACAAAAGACGTCTTGTGGCCCATTTATCTTTACATTAACAAATGAACCGTAATTATTTTAAGAGAAATCACTGAAAAGCGTCCTGTGGTCTCCAAGGTAAAGTATATTTCATCCATAGCCGGAAATAAAGTCAATTATTCTTACATAGCAGACTGGTATTACAATGATTGGATGGATAGAATGATCTTTTGTTCATCCAAATGGCAGGGTTCAAGCTTTGCCCTATCCGTTTTTCATGGAAATACCTATGATTTGATGCCTATATGGTCACCACGACAACCGGGCGTGTGGTATCTATTCAAATGGAGCACTGTTTGTCTCTGTTACACAAATCGACGACACACGGATCTCTAGTTTTGTAAATGTTGGAAAATGAACGTGTCTGGCAGCCTACCCTCAAACAACATAGCCATATATTTTTTTAAAAAGAGCATTTTTAAGTTGTTGATTAAGTTCTATCGAAAATGACAAAAATAATAATAAAAGGAAAGTCTTATAATCTACCATTCTTTCTTTTTATAAAGATATTTTCCTGCCAACCAGTGAATGCAAGTTCAACGTGCCAGCCTTTACTAGGAGGCCCTTGACTGACTGGCCAGAACTTACTTTAGGTCAATACTAAAATTGCCTCTATATATACAAACTTAATTAGGATAGTTTAGTTCTATCTATCAAGACTGTAATTAATATTAACAGGGAATCTTTGCAAATTATTTAATTTTTCTTGAAGTGGAACAATAAAATTGAAAATAACTTGCAGCAGTTAAAAAACTTCAGTTCTTCTTTAATTAATTTTCTAAAACTGGCTTAAAATTTTTTGTTAACTTAAACGATAAATCCTGAGCTTCCATTTTCGAACGAATAACTTTTGATTGAAACTGCCAATTTTTTGAAATAAAAACGTTTGCCTTAACTTCTGGGACATTTATGGAAATCTAAGTATTACTTCCTTTTCTACCATCTCACTTTCTACTACTCAGTCTCCTTTAATAAAGCATTAACCATAAAAAGGCCATTTTTGAACCACTGTGCTTTAAAATAACGGGAAATTTGAAAGTGCGTAACAGAGGTCTTGATCCCTTATCCTTCGGAGAGTTATTTCAAGTCTGTCACTACCTAAGAAAATAATTAAGCTATTTGCGCGGAGTTAATCCTTTGCGGAATTCCGAGAAATCTTTTTCAATTTTTAAAATATTCACCCTAATCAATTGCAACGCGGTGATGCTATGAATATCGACTCTTGCAAGAATAAACAATGTCCGAAATTCCTGTCATTTGTTAAAGTTGACCTTGATATTTTGAGAATCAACAACGCATTAATAAAGTCTGTAGTGAGATGTATGGATTATTATGTACAAAAACACTTGTTTCACACATGTGATCAGGTTTCAGGTAAGGTTTGCAAGTAATACTGCCCCTTAGCGCATTCACTTAATCGAGAATCTATTTATTTTTCTGAAAGAGCTAATAGTCCTCACTGGTAACAAGGTGTCTTTAGGGATACTTGACATAATTATCACCATCCGGCACTAACCTGCAATGCATAGAAAACCGGATCTAGATATTATATATTATTCAAATGAGTAAAGGAATTTAAAATCACAGGGCACTTGAGAGCGAAATTCAGAAGCAAGCAAGCACACATAATTCCTATTGCTTGGAAACCGTTACTTATTCTGTACATTTAAAAACCAAGAGCATTTCTTCCGTTTTCAGCTTCAATAAAAAGGTTGCAAGGCGCAAGTACTTTTGAATAGTCAAAAGGTATCAATTCAAAGTGCGTTGCCCTGGCAATTTCTAGAGCCTCTTTTCAATCTTGTCTTGTCGTTTAGTGTTCATTTTTTGCACGCCTATGAACTACAGTTTGGCATACTTTAGAAACATTTGTTTGTTTTGGGCGATAATTTTAAAAAGACTTACTTGAGTTGCCTTAAAAAGACCAGTTATGACCTTTCACCTTTATTATTGGCGGTGCATTTATTGTTGTCCTTTCAGCTTTCGCGAAAGGAAAACGCCGAAAAGGACTATGCTATAAACAATTATTAGTAAGAAGAAATTACTTAGCTTGATCAAAGCAAATTTTAATCGTACGTCAGGCAATATACGTTTTGCAATGTGTTCAAAAACTTTCGACATAAAAAATAATTTATCCCTAGAAAATGACACATTTACACAAAAATATTTAATAGCTGTATATTTGTTGAAGTTCTGGAAAGCGTGTCCCAATTGGAAATTTCTATTGTTTGCTTCATTAAACACGACTTTGCCTTCTTCCTATCCAAACTACTTCCCAAAATACCACCAAAGATTTACTCCTTCTATGGATGGGAATCGAAGTTTCTGCTCTGTCTAGCATAGTTGAATTTCACATTCACATGGGATGGCGTTTCCCTAAACATTTATTTTTTCCAGCATTTTAAAACATACACAAGTTACAAAAATCGTTCACTGGAAGGTATGTTAAAACGCTAGAGCATAATTCCGCCTGTATGGTTAACGCACCTCTGAGCTGGGCAGTGCGTTCATAAAATTGAAAATAAACTCAAAGCATTGCATTATATATCTTGCCGCATACAAGAATTCGTATTAAAGTAAATTGTTGACCCAGTATCTGTGCGGACAGAAGAATTTAAATATTTGCACACCTAAACCTCAAAGGAGTTCCACTGGAAAACAAAGTTCTTGATTCTCGTACACAATTTTGCCTTTCACGAGAATCCAATGGTGGCTAAACTTACTTATAAAAGCAGTCGAAACAGTCGCATATGCTCTATGCGTTAAAACACAGTTCTTTTAAAAGCCTATGGGCAACATCGGCAATTAGTCATTCCCGATGTGTTATTGTGGCTGTATTTGTAATGTTTTCGTAATTCACCAGATTTGATCAGCCTTGATAGACTGCGCCAACTTAAAACTTTTCAAAGAAGTATTTCTGGGGATTTTAAACAAGTTTCTTTCGAAATGCAAAAAGACTTTATGTAAGCCTGTGGTAAAATCAGCAAAAGTAAACTAATTTTTTTTCAACGCGTGGTAGCCTAAAGTTTTACCCTGTTAACTAACTTTAAAAGATGAAGGTTTGTAGTTATTTTGTATAATTATTCTCATTGCTGCTGAACAGATTATTCTCCAAGGAAAATAAAACTGGACTGTTTGACTGAGAAGTACAACAGTGGCCCGGTTGGACATCCAGAAAACACTTTTGTTCCTTACCATTTTTCGTATTTGTTCTGTCGTTTAGATAGACATGAAAAGATAAAAATATCGCGGATGTCTGTAGACTGCCTTTCGAATACCGGTACGGGCCGCTTTTTCCAAAACCATTCAATTTACTCGTAATCGGGCTTAAATGAGTACAAAAGAGTAGAGATGACACAGTGAAAGATTTAGTAAGGATTGTGTCAGCGTTTTGTGATTTGGCATTCTCCTTTAAGCTAGGATAAGATTTCTTCCCAAAGAAGTTTCAAAATTGACATTTTTTGAGATGTTCTGGTAGACTGTACCAGAATTGCACTATTTATATTGAACCAAAGCTAAGGGGAACTATCTCTATGGTCTTATCTTCTCATCCCGTTCCTTTTGGGTCATACTCTTTAATAATTTATCTTGTTGCCTTAAAATAATTATTGATTTTTAGATCGTAGGTCAACCCTATAAAAGTTTCATTTTTATGAGGAATGACTGTATAATGTTATTTTTTACGCACTAAGCGCATTCCTATAGACCCAATAAATATCTGGAGGATATGTGAGCAGAAATGTAGGTGGTTGTAGAAGAAAGATGTCTCGTTGGGGCAAAAGCAATAAAAACTGGCCAAAGGTCCGTTGAAATATTTATAAACAAACGGAAAATATACTAAATTGGCGCTAAAATGCATACTCATTTCATACATTCAGGCATAAAAACATTTTTGTTTTGAAATGTATATCAGCTGCAGAATACCTCATTTGATGTTGGACACGTACAGTAAAAGCTTGCTGGCGAATTTCTGAGAACGGGCGCCATTGAGCTTCAAACGGCTGCACTCAAAGCGGATATTTTTTGGATTAAGAAATACTGTAAATAATTGCTTCCGATGCGTGATGATGTGCCGTGATGGACTTTCTTAACTCGAACCAGTCCTTTCTCGAACACTGAAGACAGAATATCAAGGTTTAAGAATGACCACATATGCTGGTGTACACTGGTGAATCGTATTTGCTCTGAATCTTACCCGTATTTTGTAGTAAGGAGGCCAATTCGAACTTAGATCAAGAGTCCTGAACCCAGGGATGGGCGCCTAAGAAGATGCCGAAGCTATCACAGCTTTATGGTTGGTCACATGCTCCAGGTGCTTTCGCGTTGATTGTGCGTGGACAGGTTTGCGGCTATGTCTTTGCACTTTATGGCTGTGGGCCATAAAACCTTACGACCACCTGGATGCCCTTCGAATGCGTTTCATCTGTAAGAATTCTTTGTACAGCCATTTGTTTACCATCGACAATCAACTGTTTAAAAAATTCAGATTAAAAGCTTCGTATCCGGTACGCTCCACCACAAGAATGTTTTTAGAAATGTCATAATTGGCGGCTGAAGAACTCTGGTGAATCATCTATCGTAATAACTTAATACGCAAAATATGTTGCATTAGCAGAAAAACTTAATAAATATTAAAATATGTTTATTTTAAAAATTAAACATAACTTAAATAGCAATAATCTAAGCCTGGAGTTGCTGCCAGTTCTAGTGTCATTTATAAGGATTTCATTTCTGACGTTCTTATGTACAGCCAAACCTGAGTTAAAATGTGAACGGCTTTTACTTTCCTTTTATTTGGTTTAACATTGTTTTTATGTTACTTTAAAGGGCAAGTAAAAATCTGTTCTCGTCGTCCATTGGAAGTTGGCAGGAAATCCAGGCAAGTATCGTACAAAACAGGAGCCTTCACAAAGTAAATTGTGAAAGACTATTTTATTTGATCTATTTCAATGACTCGTATTATGTATTTATCTTGCGTGAACTGGTTGCAGTCTACAATTCAACGCAAAACTTAAATATAGGTAATTAAAAAGTTAGTTCTTTCGTTGACTTTTTAACCTTAGCCTTTCTAGCTTTTGTTCAAGTCAACCATTTATTTTAGGTCATTATGCAGACTTACTTAACCATTAACCGGGGTTATATACGTTATTCAGCAGAAATCTATGTATTTCTGATGAATACTTTTAAAGTTGATAGTAACTTCTGGACGATGGCTTTTTTGGGTTTACTTTTAAAAGAAGCATTTTAGAATAGGCTAAATAAGAGTGGCCATTATTGTTCACTTTGAATTTTTCTCATTTATAAGTGTAAATATGGCAGACTGTTATAAATGTTAATCCACGTTACAGTCAATAGTAAAGCTTGCAGCCTATACGTAGCCGATGCTGAACAATCCAGTAATCTTGTTGTGCCAGCGCAAGCGTTCTTTCTGACAAGCAACTATTCTTTAGGTAAAAACTGCTCTGATATGTGGTATTCCGATTGAAGAAACCCTTCTTTAGAAAAAATAAAAACGCTCTTACCGTCAATGTGAACATGCGCCTGAAACGTACCATTAAAATGACAAAACTGAACAAACTGGCAGTTCTACTGATGGTCAAAAAATCAATGTCCAAAGAAGCGTGCGTGGGCAAATAAATAAAAACTTTCTCTGCCTTATTTATGGTGTTTAATGGATAGTATGCAGAGGAACTGTAGCAATTCTTTCCTTTCACTATGCACGCATATGTCGCCTTATGGGGACACTTTGGAACTCCTGTAATAAACATTTCTGCAATTTAACTTGAATGGATGCCCTCCTAAGAGATAAAGTCGCTTTAGTCAGTTTATTGAGCAAATTTAATGACTTGATAGCAACAAAATTTATAAAAAATTAAAATGACCAGGAGTTTACGAATGAAATAAACTAGCCATTGGATCTAACATAAGAAAGTTTTCAAAAAAAGAAATTGTGTGGGGAAAGAGGTTGCATAGTTGCACATTTACAATGGAATTTCATACTTTGTGATGTGTTTCTAGTAGTATCTAGTCAGCAGAGAGAAATTCCTACAGACTTTGAAAAGGCTTCTGTCTTTGCATCAACGCTAACGTATCTTAATTAAGCATTATAGCTGTGTAGCCAAAGTAGCCGTAGCAAAACACGTACGTTAACTAGGGTGGATTGAGATCGATGTAATAACCTTCGGTAGAAGCCCTTTAAAGCATTTTTACGTTCTTTAAAGATTACCAATTCCCAGGGAGGTTAAATTGATTTCACTGTTATTACAAAATTAACTGGGTTTAACACAACTCAATTCCAAGACGTTTACTTCACTCTTTCTTATGTTTAGGACTTTGATTTTCGGTTTATTCGTAGTTTGTAGTAAGTAAAGTTTAATGGTGAATAGATGCTTTTTTATAGGAAACCATCAACTACCAGCGATTATCACTTTGGCTTAGCTTATATAAACGTCTGAATAAATCAAAAATCGGACGTAAGTTAGAGGGCAGCGAATTTAACTGTATTTCGGACTTGTATTTTATCATCGAAACGTATCCATTCCGGAAGTTCGAACGCCTTTTAAACTTATATTAAAATTATTTTTGCAGTTTGTGCAACCCCGACAACTTTTGGCGTTAATGTTTGAACGCAGTTGAATTTCACTGACCTAATTCTGAAAAACATCACAGCCTTCATGCGATGCCAAGCACCGAAAGCAAGGGCAAGGCTTGAGTACAGCCACCACCTAAACCACCTTAGTACCATGTCCAGAGAGAGTATTTAAAATATGGCAGAACCAATAGATGTTACTTCCTTTAAATTCTCCGACTAAGTTAAACGCTTCACTTTTAATTATCTTAATAACAACAGTTGGGTTTTTTGACAAAAGTAAATTGGGCTTGTTTAGAAAATGATTTTAGCTTAGTAACGAAGTCTCATCTCAATCGGGTTGAAGTCGCAGGTTTAAAAATCTCCCTACTATAACGCCAGTCTCAGCCTGTGTTTTGTGATTAAACTACAGAAGAAGACAAGACCGCGCGGCCTTGCTACAGTAGGTTAGAGCTTCTAATCGATGGGTCACGAGTTGAAGGCTCGGTTGGTGCACAATGTGGGGTGTTCCATGATTAAATGATGATGGCTACAGAGCTATAAATGGTCATTCCATTCTCCCTTGTCTTTTTTGGCAAAATTCATCTGCCTAAAATACTAACCGATGTGTGACTGCAGGTGGGGCTGGAGAGTGAGCCCAAAGGCACAACGGGGCGATAGGGTCTCATAAAGAATCGGTAAGTTCAAATCATTGAAGGAAAAGTGGCAACATAATTTGCAGCATACTTATTGAAATGGCCAGACACTTGACAAACCGATTGTCAGGAGTTTTTCAAAAAAACTATGACAAATAAATGCTCAATCGAATCGCCCGCAAAATTCCGACAGGTTTTGCCTGCCGTTTAATAGGCACTGCGACTCTACGTAACTGGCAACCAAGACGAGGTGCATTGGTATCACTCAAACGTATCCTAAAAATGACAAGTTTAGAGTTAGGAAGCAAACATGTGTTTCAATTTCATTTATGAAGCGGTTATCTGCATTCTTTTAGCTAAGGAGCACATTACACTAAAATGCTAGCCACCAAAGTTGTTTAAAATGTCCATTAAACCCTCTTTGTTTGACAAAAATAAAATGGAACCCAGTGGCATTCTTTTGCTCAGTCGTTGGTGTGACCTCGACGAAGTATCGCAATGCACCATTTCCCTGGGATTTGACCAACAGCACCAGAAAATCTTCTACAATATCTTAACAATAACTTACCTCGAGAAAGTCTACTAGCTTGAGCCTGTTTACGAACTGAAAACAGAGGAACTAGCACAGTCTGATTCAGATTACGGGGTCCCATTTGTCTTTGTTGTGCTAGTACAGTTTCTATGAATAGGCCTCATATAGCTACAAAAAATGTCAATGTATGTTCTGAAAGTGAAATTGATCCTTTAAAAATGGGTCCTTATTCAATCTTTTTGTGCGTCTTCATATTGGTGAGCTTTTTATATAACTTGGACAGTAAACGAAGGAAAATTAAAATTTCCTTTGTGCAAAAAACAAGCGATGAATGTTTTTAAGCTTAATCCTGAGTATTCAGCTTCTTCCCTGATGAGCCATTAATTCTTCCGAATTTGGTTTAGAAATTTGGCATTACACAATTCTCAGTTCATAAACATTTTAATATGTCTGTTCTTGCAGGCACAAGACGTGTGTTCTTGCCTTATTTCTTCACCGTACCCATCAATGCACCTAAAATAAAAGCCAGTTTATTCTTGTTGTCCCTTTATTTATATTCTTTAAATAACGGCCGCCAGCAAAACGCTGGTCTTAGTTACTTGGTTGGCTGCAGCGTGCTTCAGATATTTTAGTTTTTCAGATTAGCACGTGAATATAATTGACAGTCTGAAAACTTTAGTCCTATAATTATATACTTGATGACAATGTCTATGCCAAAATTATCTTATCGTATCGAAACTAATATACCCATGGTTTTGCACCTTCTCTGTGACAAACAAACATTAATAGAATTAAACGTTCCAATATTTCTCAATATGTATGTTTCATAACATTGGTCATGCTGCTTGGAGCGCTACCCAAGCTGTGATATGAGTAATTATGCGTATTACAATAACAACCACAACTGATGGTTCTGTGTTTTTTTACAGTCCGAAGGATTTTTTCCCGTATCTTTTTGTCTGGTTAAGGACAATGTTTCCCGGACCTCATCCATATTCAGTGGAAGGATAAGCTGGCATATCGTACACGTGTGGTTGCTAATTGAAATTCCTGCCTTTTTACTTTTGAAGACTGATCTGATATATCGTAGATAAAGACTTTAAAAGAGCATGCAAAATTTCATAACTAAGCCAGAATAGTTTGGAAACTGACATCCAATGCCTCGACACAATTTCAGTTAACTTGGATGGTTAGCGATAAAAAATATAGAAACAGGTGTTAAAAGGTATTTAATCTCCGAAACGGTAGTGACGTTTTTGCCGAGTGCAACCCTTATATGCATAATTACACGATACATTTTCCTCCAGGCGAAACGTACGATTGAATATGGAAACTGCTCTTCATTAAGTCGGAACGCCATGAAATATGATGGCCAGTCTACACTTTGATTTGAAAATTCAAGTTGACAAATAGTTATTTGAACTGCATTTTTTAAAATGACACCTCGGAGTGTCAGAAAACTTGAATTGCAGTTGACTAGAGAGAATATAGCCATATTTTATTCTCTAGTAATGGTTGCGAGAAAAAAACATTTCGGTAGATCACACTTCAAGATACTGGTCCGTAAATGCTCCCTATTTTCTGATGGCAGAAGAAGCTTCTGAGGCTTTAAGAGGCTTTTAAATAACTGAGAAACGTACTATTTGCAGTATCTTACTCCGATCCCCAGAAAAATTGACATCATTTATACAGTTATTATGAATTTCCTAGTGGGGCAGGTCCTCAGGCTATCACTTGCATACTGTTGGTTAATTCTGCGGACTACTTTTCGAGCTTTATTTGTAAGTCGAACTATAATTTCAGGTTCGCTTCCAAATAAAAGCTTCTTTCGAAGTGAATTCATAGATTTAACTCGTCTGTGATCGTTAGAAAATGTTCTTAAGTAGTCGATAAAGCAGCACGTTTATACGAGAATGGATACTCGCTGCGTATGTACGAGATAAAACCAAAGAAAACGCGGACACAAATCCACGATCGATGACTCACCACAACAATCTCTTTCACTCACCAAATAAAAATTACTATTTTGTGTTTATTCAGGGTCCGTTTTGCTCCAATTTGCTTAATTTTTAACCGTATTCTAATCATATTAGTGACCAGAATGGTAAGAGAATTGTAAAAAATGCCTCGCCGAATCATCTCAGCTGGCGAGACGTGCAGTATTTTGGCACGAAAAAAGAATGATCCAAGTGCTCTTTTTGTTTATTTCTCATTTATTTTTAGCTAAAAATAAACCATATAAAAACAAACTTTTGAATACAAAGAAGCTCATTTTTTCAAAGATATTCTGAACCAAATTTCCAGTTACCTCTAGACCACTTGTCTCTGGCCGGTAATTAAAGATGTTATAATATGGAAGTTTTCGGAAAACATTATCGCTGGATTTAAAATAACAGAAGAATAATGCATTATCAACCAGAACATTTTTAAACAGAACATGCAACTATCTTAGTTTGCAGACCGTGACTAGTCACTGTTTTTTACCCTGTGTCATATAAACTAAAATTCGCATTTAAAGTCTGCATAAACTGTGCGTATGAACATTTTCATCTGCATAAGCGTTGTAAGATGTTGAGCAAACAACCAGGTAGACTTATTGCACAATGGTCGTTGGCGCTTGAAATACGTTGATTATATAGAATTTTGTGTACACGCTAAAATTATCAATTTTAACTAAAATAACCTAGAAACCTATTTAGTGGGTGCAGAATCATCTTTTCCGAATTTTGCTGCCTCAAAATGTAATCTAAAAATATCATCTTAGAGTTAACTGATTATTTATTTTGCAGTCATTAATCTCAATATTTTCCATACCTTAGTTTACTAGAAAGTATCTGCAAAATACCTAATGTGCTACATAATTTAATCAGCTGTGTGGATAACTATGACTGCGGCCTATTAAATTCAGTTTTGTTAGGTAATTTAGCTGACTGTTTACTGAGCCGCGGACCTGAAGTCGGTGACTGAGGCCTGATAATGCTCCTGATAAATGCTCCTTTATTTCATTTACTTTTATGCCACACTAACTAGAGTTTCGATCAGTCACTTAGATATGAACGGTTCCATAGGCCCTATGATACTTTGAACAGCTTAAGAAAAAAGGCGAAATTCATGCCGATGCTTCTTCTGTTTATATAAGTGTTTTATTTTAATTTCATTTTTCATTAAAATTCTATTCATCGCCATAGAATAATCCTGACATAAAGTAAACATTACCCATGAAGTACAAATAGATGTTAACTGTTTTACGCACTAACTTAATCTTTATTTGGATCTCCATGCACCTCAAAAGCATATCAATAAAACAATATTAACATGCGTTTTCAACTCCTTAGCTTTTATAAGACACCATTGTACTAGCTTCCTTATTTAATGCAGAATATTTTGTTTAGCTGTGTCATAAAGCCTTTTTTCTATTACTTTTCCGGTTATATTTTATAATTTCACTGAAAACTATGTTCAGTTGAAATTTATTATATTCCTTCTTAATTTGTTTGTACAAAATTGGGGCGAGGGTATGTTACACTTTGCGTTTCTTCCTTCACCCGCTGTCTTTAAAACATGTTTTTTTCTTCCATTTTGGTCAAGAATTTGTTAAACTATATTAAGTATTTCTAGCTAGGTCTGGTGTTTGCTCATCATTCGTTGACTATCTAAATCCTTTAAAGCAGGTGTTTTTACGACTTGATAAAAATTATAAAAATTCTGGCACTCAGTTTATCAATGAAAAATTTAGAGTAACACTGTCGGGACAAGTAAATTAATCAATGTAGTGGAATCCAATTAAATTTTCAGTCTTTCCCGTTAAACCTAACAGAAATTGATAGACTTGAAGTTAAAATTCTGTTTTCCGATATAAAAGAGAACTTAAGTAGGGGTTAATATTAGTTGTCACGCGACATAATCTCGAGGTATATCCATCACGTCAGGATTCCGGCTTTTGAAGGAGCCTCTTTCTATTCATATGCAAAGACTGCTCTGTAAAAAATGAATACCTAGGTAGCACAAGTGTGTCCCGTGGATTTCGGATTCCTTCATAAATTCAACTATTTGTTAGAAAACCATACGATAAAATACTTTTTAAAATTATTTTATAGGAAATTTTGTCTTCTTCAAAGTGCATGCTTGACGATCAGGTATTTACCGGTTTAATATTTTTCAAGTAACAACTTACTTTGTACCTGACCAGTTCTTATTCTTGCACTTATGGTTTCAAACAATTCAAGCAGTATATTTTCGTAAATAGAAAATAAGACGCCATCTAGTCTTCATAAGATTCTGCAATGGATTTTACAAAATGTTTTTATTTGATAGGTAGCGTTTATCAATATGCCAGTGCGATGCGTTTTTGAATTGATATTTTACAGTCCTAAATAATCGCGCAATAAGTACATTTTAAACCCGCAATCTACACTCACTACAAGTGTAAATATTAAAAAGAAACGTAATTTTCTATGCAATGAGTATAAGAGAAAAACTTTTGTGCCTGTTTTCTTTCACGTATTTTAATTTATAAGGGTATAGGAAATCAAGGAAACAGTTCCTACTTCTTTTTTGTCATTTGCACTCTCTGGGTTTTGTACTCAGCCACGATGTGACTGAAATATAATGAAATTGTGTTGATCGTTAATTAATTCTACAACCCCGCTTAAATAAGCTTTGCGTAATGGCGGGGAATTTTGAAAGGACATTAAAGGATACCTAATTAATCCTTCCCAATCTAAAAGGCATTTTATAATTTCGGTTAATCTTTCATGAGATACCAAAATCACTGTATGAAAATAATAATAATAGCTTTAAATGAGTAGCAATGGTTTATTGTAACTGTTGGTTTCCGTATAAAGGTGTGGTTTCGACAACTAAATTACAAAGAACTTAGAACTCTGACTTATTTCAGCTAAAATAGTGCGTGTATTTTCCTTCTCCCTTGTAGAGGGGATCCTGCCTTAAGGTTTCCTTCATAAATTACCTATAAAGAGATTGATTCAAGCTAAAAGGAAGCCGAAGAGTGACGTGCATAAAATGTAGAAGCAAAGGGAATTTATGGCTTCTTATCTTTAAGGGCTGCATAGTTCTGAAGCCCATTTATTAGAATTGGCTTGCAAAGTGGTCCTACGTTTGACTTACTAGTTGCCGTAAAATGTTTTTTAACTGAGCGTATTTCAGCTGAAAGACTTATTTACGCAAACCACTTCCGCCACTCAAGGTAGACATCCTAAAAAAATATAAAACTTGTTTTAGTACAGTGAGCAGATATATTTAATTGTTTAATTTGATGTTGAAGAGCATTTTCTGACAAATTCACTTGCTAAAGTTTTATGTCAAGCTGACAATTTTCAAAAGACCTCCAAACTTTGTTCTGCGTTAACCAAGAGAGCATCTGCATGTTTAGTAAAAATTACAAAAAAAGAAGCCTGTCAGTCCAAAGCGAACCGAATAAAATAAGCATGAATTACTACCTTTCTCAAATTATACTTCTAAATCGTTATTCAATGTAACTGAAAATAAAAATTTTTAAGTAAATTTTGAACAAATTTTAGTTCACTTTCGATTTTGCCTTCTATTTCAAAAGGACCTCAAGGAGGCTCCAACTTTCTAGTTGCGTTTAAACGACTTTCTTTTAATAACTTAACAGTTTACCGTAAAAAGGACACCAGCGCTCAGTAAATCGTGATACTCACGTCCATTATCAGGGTTGAAGGCAAAGACATTACTTAATCTTTTGCCTGGTATAAGGTGCGACACAAGTGCTCAGGTATGCATATTTGATTCTCGATGTTATCCAACCACTGGTGTTTTCTCAAAATTCTTAGGCGCATTTCATCACTGACAGCTGAAATAAGCAGGAGCCTCAGGCAACATTGTGGAATAAAATAAGCATATACCGGTAGTACTACGGTTCACCGTCTGAAACATTAATAAGCCAAATTGATCATTGGTAATTAATACTTGCAATGTTATCTGTGTGGGTTGCATTCTAAGACAGGACTAAAACATGGTTCGGAAGTCCTGGTGGATCCGTGTCACGTTTTTATAATTGTTCAGGTATATATTTTGAGGAGAAAAACAGTAAATTGCTTGTTCTATGTTAGAAAATGAAAAGACCTCAGTCCACTCTGAACAGAGGTAATATACACCATCGTGTGCAGTTAACTTTCAGGATTCCGTTCTTTTCCTGGCTCTCATTAGCGTCTAATCCTAGCGAATGAAAGTAAAAATAAATTTGCTTAAGCGCGCCGACAGGATGCGATTGTATAGCAGAAAGAGGAGGAGCAGTCGCCGGGAGGTGCAGTTGTCGCCTGTCATTTCACGTTGCAAAGTTTGCAGCCAGCCTCCAACGTTGGAAGTGTTCTGCTCATAGTTTGCGCCTGTTTTGCGGGAATTTCGTTGAGGCTGATTCCGAATTTCGGGGAATCAACTTTCATTGATTGAACTATATGCGTTGTCCCTCACGACGCTATTCCCTTCTACCGAGTCATGAATAATAGTGTCAACCTTGGCTAGTAATAGAATAGGCAGATGAATATTGCCGGCAAAGACAAGGGCAGCTGGAATGGCCGTTTGTGGCTTATCGTCCGTCATCAGCCGGTCATACCCAACCCCAGGTGGTGCACCCCCCGGGGATCGGACCCACGACCGGTTGAGCAGAAGTCTAACGCTCTAACCGTTGAGCCACGAGCTCGCTGTCTTGCCAGTTTAGATCGGGAATATTGACTTGCATTCGTTGATGAATGCTCACCGATCGCTAACTGAACTCACACGTTCCGCTCTGCCTTGAGGCTAACTCTTCATCCCCGCCAGCAGCCGCACAGTAGCTAGTAGTAGATTAGGCAGATGAATATTACCGGCACAGACAAGTATCAACCTTGATTAAGCGGAACAATTTCAGCTAAACTGTACGGCGGACGCGGTCAACGATTTGTCTGCACGGTTGGAAGAGACTTGAAAAAAGAGCGTTTAAACAGGTCATTTATGACGACCTACTAGGAAAGCATCTCTTTCCTCGATCGCCTTCTCCTTTCCTGTGAACTTTTATGCAGAATACACTTGAAAAATTAAATTATTCTAGGTTACAACAGAGGGGCCATTAAACTCTTGACTATCAAACAAGCAGTTTGGGTTTTATCGAAGTGTAGGATTTGGGCCCGACCGGGTTATGAAAGCACGTAATCTAATAAATGATCGTTCGAGTCCTTCTTGTCTTTTTCAGTATTCTTTGTCTATACTTACTTGCCGCCATGCAACATTCTGCAAGGCCGCTCAGATGAAACCGCCACCAGTCATTGCAATCAGGGCAGTAAACTGTCCGTAAGGATTAAAAAAAGCACATTCAAGAACGATGAGCCGCAGAAATACCCCCTCCAATTAGTTTTGTTGATTCAAAGACTAAATCAAAAGGGTCTACTGTGGATTTTTTCTTTTTAAATTTGGGTAAATTTGGTACTAAGGCACTAATTTGGCACTAAGGGCTTAGCAGACTGATCGGTTATGGGGACGACGTGATAACCTGCAATAAGGACAGAGATGAGTCCAAGCTGAAGGGATAAAACGTTATAACAAAGGGAAAAGTAAAAATGTATCGAAACCTTTATAGCGAAGTGGTAACAAGTTGGAAGGTCACCAATGGTGCTCTTCTAAGCAGTATACAGCCTTCCGCTGTTAGTTAAACGAAATCGGCCGGACATCTAATGCACAGTGCTTATTTTTAACTTGGTCTTATTTTCGGCTGATATAAACAAACTCCCATGATTTATGGCAAAAAGTGTTCTCTCCATTTACCTCTTACCTCCTAAAATTAAGGGGCTATAATGCTTTATTTAGTCTGCGAATCTAAATTTTAAAGTTATTTCGGAACATAACACGTTTTTTTCAATGTAATTGATATACTTTGTCAGACAATTAATCCAGAACTCTTCCAACGCATTTTGAACCTTGAAATGCTTGCAAAATAATAAATTAATTTATCCTCTTATGCATGTTCGGCGAAAGCCGCAATATCAACGTTTTATTATCAAATGTTGAACTTGTTTCTCTCTTGACTAAATTTATTCTTTTCGCAACTTAGTAGTCAGAAAAAGAAACTGCTTTGTTCTCAGGAATAATACAAAAGCGTTTTAAATTTTGAATTTTGAGGGTAGATGAAATCATTCGCCTTGATATAAACAAATATATAAGTTCTAGGTGTGTGTCCCAGTAAGTACAAATAAGGTTGATTAAGCCCTGGAGTCATTTATTTTCTTTTTTTAAAATTTAGATCATGCTCTGGAGTTCACTGTCCGGGCTGACACCTGTGGCTGGACATGTTGTAGCCCGGGGATCAAACAAACCACGAAGTAGTCTGAAAGTCTGAGGAACGAGTGCGCAAGGTGCCGCATGTAAGCACATGACCAATATATCACTTGACTGAGTCGGCATCAGATGCCTAAGTTTCACCCTACAGCTGACTAGGGCGATTAGCCCGGCACTTACGAGGTTGAATGCATTATCGGTTTCAACTAGTATGTCAGTTTACGAACTGACTTGGAAGTGCTCCCTACTTACAAGCCTAAAATCCACCTAAGTATTTTTAATTCCAAAAACCATTTTAAAATCTTGATAATGTCAGAAAGTTTCGCTGGAACAACATTTTCCTGTTAATTATACCAAACAAAGTTTCCGGAATATTACTCATGGATAGGACAGGTTATGCTGAATCGCACCAATTTCAAAAACTTTAATAAAAACGAGGATCCAAACGCGGCCATTGAGTGTCACCTGATGAACTCACTCAAAAACCTCAACTGAGAAGTTTTTCTGCCGGATAAATGGTTTCAACAACAAATATCTGTTCACACGAGATACCCTGGATGTACGGCATTCCGAAAATACATAGACTCGAGATATCGCTGTATCTAATCTTGGACATGAAAACTCCATCGCAAAATGGCTGGCACAATAGCGTAAGCCGTTGAAGTGTTCTGTCTTTCCCCGAAGTTGCAAAGGCATAGATGACTTTATCAACGCTAGCAGGAATAGTATTATCATTATTATCGTTTATTAATGTTCCTGTAATGGAAACAATA
Organism: Schistocephalus solidus; assembly: GCA_017591395.1. Classification (NCBI taxonomy): domain Eukaryota; kingdom Metazoa; phylum Platyhelminthes; class Cestoda; order Diphyllobothriidea; family Diphyllobothriidae; genus Schistocephalus; species Schistocephalus solidus. The sequence continues at coordinate 80,482 of WEDG01003953.1, read as the reverse complement.
AGCTAACTATGTAAAGGTTATTCGGGATACAAATCGCCAGGTAGACATGAAAATAGACATTCTAAAAGAACTGCTTACGCTATGCATCAAAATGCCCATTTTCTCAGCAACGGTTAACTTTACGCCGAATAGACGTATTGGAAATGGTGAGTAGGCGCTCGCCGATCGGTTACAGGACTCACTCGTCTTATTGTACCTTGGGGCTAACTCACGAACCCCTTCAGCAGCCGCACGATAACTAATGATATAGGCAAAATATCATGACCGACAAAGATAGGGGTGACGGGAACGGCCATTTCTGGCTTATAAGCCGTCCTCAGCCAGTCATATCCAACCCCAGTTTTTGTGACAACTGAGGCTCAAACTGGTGGTCTGTTGGACACAAATGGCCATTCCAGTCTGCCTTAGCTTTGTTGGTAATGTTATTCAGGCGTATTGGTGAGGGACTTACGGTTTGGACCGTTTCTTGCAAACGTCTTTACAGGCACGATTGAAGAAAACGAGTTTAATGGATCACATTACTGACCTTGACTTCTAATTATGGTACGGGGAAGACCTCTTCTGTCTGATAGGTCATACCACCGAGATTGGTGCACTGGTCCAGAATTCTAACAGGCACACCTCTTGGTACATGTTGCTACAGAGCCTGATGCGTTCCTTAACAGGAAAGAAGATGGATCTGTCCAACGCAAGTTATTCCAAAAAAAACATGGATCGGACAAAACACTTATTTTTAAAATTGTGTTCTGCTACATTTAAAGTGAAATTGATTCCAGGGATTGGCGGCTAGAGTTCGAGGCATCTGCTCTCCAATGGGTTTTGAAGGATTGTTCCATCGGATGCAAAAATCACCTCACGTAAATGGCTATTCAGAGGTACTTACCCTCAGGAATAATGTGGAGCGTACCATAAAGCCTACCATCGCAACTTCACAAAATAAGGACGTATTTCTAAGAGTACCTCTACTAAGGAGCCATGCAAGTAAATAAGTTAGACGACGTCTAAAGAGAGCTCTCGTGAGCGTTTTTTCCTCGAGGCGAATTTACTTGCGTTATTTGTGTACTTAAAAACTTTTCCCTCCTACTTTAGGGAGGTAAAGGTCGATGATGGCCACATCGAAGAGCGTTTACTCAGTTATTTGCTCACGTTGTGCGGGATATGTGGACCTTAGAACATGGCGTCTAGGAAGGAGAACACAGTAACCGCTGACAAACGCTCACTGAGCGCTAACGGAACTCACTCGTCCCGTTCTGCCTCTGGACTCACTCTTGAGCCCCGCCAGTAGCCGCATAGCTGCTAAAAGTAGTAGAGGCAGATGCAAAATATCGACAATAATAAGGGAGACTGGAATGGCCATTTGTGGAGCTAGGTAGAGCTGTGAATAGATCGATTTCGAGTTATATTCTAACAAATCCAATTGACACAAATCACCGAATCCATGTTAAAAAGACGCTCCGGTCATCTACTGGATGACAGCAGACTACATTACAGGCTTATGCCAGCGGCTGCTAGCATCGGCCGCGGCGGTGGCTATTCGAATGGCCAAGTCATCATTTCGTTGTCATAAGACGTAATTGCAAGCGCAGGCGGCCAGCGCCGGCTCCAGGTAATAATTGCACGCCGCCTCAACTCCTGAAATACAGTCATGTTCAGTCCGTGTTTTTAACGCTGAACATCACTTGCGCCAAGCAGTTCGCCCCTCCTGCGGCTGAAGTTTGGAATGGATGTGACTAACCCCTGAGAAACATACATCTTTTTTCGTGACTCTCATGTTCATTCATATAGGTTTAGCAGCCTGATTAATAATTACCAAAAAAAATATTTGCCAAGATTATTTTTCAAATTCACATTTTCTAGAATGACGGGCAGTCATTCGGCCACCGTATTCGTTAGAGACTCGATTGAGAAGGTATGCTGTTTTAACTTTTATCCTTTTCCCTGTTTATTTTGACCCAATTTCCTCAGATTCCACGTTTTATTCTTGCACGGGCTCTCAACATTCAATCCAACTATCCTCGAACTTTGAGATGTCTTCCAAACGTTCTTCTCAAAGAGTCAACCATTTTTTCTGTTGGTTAGTGTTCTCACCCGTTTCGCGCACTCAGTTTGGTATTAACCCGCAGGCTATTTTTGCGTTCTGTGATTTCTTCGCATTCTTCAACTCGTATTCTGCATTTTTATGCAAATTAACTTCATGTTATTTACTGATTTTAATATCGTACATTGAAAGTTTCATTCTCCTGTTCAGCACTATGCCTCAAGTGTAACTAATTATATTCAATCTGCTATGCGTCTAATTTTTAAGTGCTTTGTTGCTAATACCACTTGCAAAGTCGACATTCGTATTTAGAAGAGAGAAATCCAATTTTTAGTAGTTGCATAAAAACGCAATCATCTTTTTTCAAGCTTTAAACAATAGTAAGCCAGAATCACAATGTTGAAAGCTTTTCACATTTTGCTTGAATAAGTCCTCATAAAAAATACTCAGAATTAGTTGCTATCATATACTTTTATATGATGGTACAGAGTTTATTATTTTTTTTTCATTAGCTAAGTCATCTTTACTAGAAGTACTGTGGTTCTTTTTCAGGTGTGAATATTAAAACTACAAACAAATTTTAAATGTGAATAATTGCTGAATTCGTAAACTCTCCACTCACTCTGTCCAGAAAATGTCGGCAAAAAGCGATAGAAATTAACCATATCCTAACTCTAGGTTTGAATAAGCCGGAATTTGAATCCGGCCTCTGATCATTAAAAGAAAGGTCCAGTGCTTCAGCATACGACAAGATGTTCGTTTTCCCATCAGTCGCAATCGCAAATATAAACCAGCGTGGGTAGTAAGTATGGGGAGAGGGTAGGGGGCGTTCAGAGGTCAGGGGTTATAGTCTAGTCCTATAGGGGCGAGGGATGGGGAGGGGAGGTTAAGGGGTACGGCAATTATCTAGGTTACTGATTCGTCGCTGTGACACGAGGTGACAGGAGGTGTGAACGCAGATGGTGAATCTAGTTTTGGCCAAGGGAGCCTTAGGGTCACCATAAACCGCATGGCCACTGTCTCTGCCATCGCAAGTATCCGCTGATGCATGACCTAATGCCTACAACATCGGAGGAAGCAGAATATTTCAAATCAACGCTCGTGAATCATTGCTACCAATATCTTAAAACAAAACCACTAAGAATCGGGCATGTCACAAAAGAACATCTGGAGTAACTGAAAAAATTACGCCAAAACAAGGAAATATTCATCACCAAACTGGACAAGTGTTCTGATCTCGTTCTGATGAATAAAAGTGTTTGCGTTTCAAAGATCCACTCAATCCTGGCTGATAACAGTAAGTACAGTGAGTACCTTTACACTAAGTTCAAAAGAGAGCATAGAAACAAAACTCAAAAAATGTCTTGGAAAACTGAAAAACCAAATTTTCTTTAGTGAACAGGATATCGAAGCTCGTACACTCACGGGCACAATCAGCCCAAGGCTGTATGGTTTACGAAAGATCCACAAATCAGATCTTCCAATTTGGCTGATATTAGACATCTGTAATTCGCCCTATCACGCAATCGCGAAGTGGCTGGCAGAAAAAGCTTAAGCAAGTTTGACACCAAATAGCACCACGTAGTCTACGGAACACCTTTTAATGTTATCGATTCTATAAGAAACACAAATCTCAATGGGAAAACGATGTTGTCCTTAGATGTCACATTTTTGTTCACTTATATTTTCCTCACGGAAACCATCGAATATTTGTGTGAAGAGATAGTAAGACAGGATTTTCCGATTGGCATGAGACCTCAAGGAATTGCTCGTTCACTCCACGTTAAATGTTCAAATTAGTTGCGAGGGCAAATTTTTCCGTCAAATTGAGGGCGTAGCTATGGGTTCACCTCTTGGACCTCTGCTACCTGATGTCTACCTGATGTCTAATCGTAATCGAAAGCTTACGGTCACCAAACTCGACTTTTTACAATAGACTTTATCTGTTATGTGTGTGTAAACACTGGTTAATTTAATTTGAAAATGGTCACTTAGGGGTTCCAGCAATCAACTATTCATAAGGAATACTTCAATCTGGAAAGACGTGATTACTACTCTTAGGGGACTTTACGTGCTCTTGGGTGCCCATACCTCACGCTGCTTATAAGTTGACGTTCCAGAGCGTCTAGCTCAAGACTTTTCTGGACATGGCTTCAAGCTTTGCGTCTGCTCAACCAGGATTTCTATATGGATAATTAAAGAGTACGCTTTTTAACTGGGAATCTATCGTCCTTGTGTTATCACATGTGTTGGCTTTAGACTAGAGCTTCGGGTGATCTACCCATTCCTGATGGTCAGCTAACTGCGATATCAAAACAACGACATGATTCTGGGTGATCTATGCACTCTTTTCTTCAAAACATGACGGTTTTATATGGAAAAAGTGAACAAAGACTGTCTGATGAGTCTTGGAAGTGAATATTTTGTTAATGTCATTGAGCATACAGCAGGTGTCAAGAAAATTTCATACAACCATTGAAAATACAAGGTCAGGATTTGTTTACTCTTCACACATACTGGGTATTGATTTGTTTATTTATCACGGATTGCTTCCTTGGAGGAATGTAAGGTGTATACTTTTTTGGTACTGAGCTAGTTTAATCTGCACAAATTTAGTTCTTTATATGATTTAAAAATTAAACAAATACTAAAAACCAGCCGGTCAGTTCTGTTTAAAATCATTCGTTTAAAAGAAACTTAGCAGTGTAATTTCAATATTTCCGTTTTTTGAAAGCCTTTTGGGTACTAGGTTGGTTTCAGGCAGAAAGATAACTCATGAAAAAATTCTATTAGATCTGAGACCAATGAGACTTTTAAAACAACTTTGTATGCGATAGTCCGTCCATTCGTGGTATTGCATTTATAACGAAATTTAACGATTTTTGGTAGCACGCGAGCTTTATGTATCGTTAGGAGACAAACATTTGAGATGATCAATATAACTTATTTTACGCCTCAAAAGTGCACCGATTAATTTTAATAGTTTAATCCTTCTTTATACCTAAGCAAATTTACCTTTACTAATTATAATTTTAAAGTGCATTCGCCATTACCTGATTCAAGTCAAGATTATTATTGGATACGCGCTTTTTTCAATTGGCTCATTAAAGGGACGTTTACGGGGAAGGTTTAACTGCAGAGCATTTAAGAAATTGCTTTGTCGTCAAGTGCGGCCCATGTCAGGTAAAGAAAAATTCTTTTCAAAAAATGCTCTTGGCGTCCTCAGTGACACTGTGTGCCTTGCATTTTATGAAAGCCGACGGGTAGGCCGCTGACTCATATCAGGTAGGCAAGACCTAATTCAACACAACAATAATAACAAAGGTAGAAAAGAATCCGAATACTTCTAGTATGTAGTAAAACGAATGTAAAATGCTTAAGCTGGTTAGACCGTTTCATGTATAAATGTTATCCAATGGGCGATTCAAGAAACTACAGACCCACCTGCCCCCAACCATCAACAATTTTTCAAGCTGTTCGTTTTGATTTGTTTCAGATAGCCAATGACCTCCTTTTGTTAAGAATGACCGCAAATGGCCTATTGTTTAAGTAAGCAATTAACTTGGATGTTAGTTGAGCGTCAGATCGCATGTGGTTGGTTCGCTGTTTCGCAACCGCCCTATACGAGTACCTGTTTTAGGGCAAAGTAAAAAAACCTAACCTCCTTTTATCAGACGGTGAGGGGGGGATGATCACTCGACGTTTTTATTGTCGTTGGGTACTACATTAGTTGTTTTGCCATTTCACACTCATGACCTCATCCAGTAGGGAAATTACATTATGACTTTTACTTCTCGTTTTCTAGACCTTTTATCCGAATGAGTGGACAACGAATTTTGGGGGCAGACTGGTGAAAAATATCTTGGACAAGCTAATTACAATGCTTTCCATCGATCCTGAAAAAGTCTCGTTTTAAACCAAGATCTACAAAAACTTGAGCAAATTTTTCTTGCTTGATCTTCCCGGGTTGGTTAACAGACATTTATTTTTAGTAATTTTGCTGAGTTATCAGGCCTCTTCGAACTCAGCTTGTGGCATCCAACGATGCGTCTTAAGATTTGCGACTTCATATTTCCCACAACTTCGCTTTTTCTTAGCGGATGATTTTTGTTGACATCCAGACCTTTTGTTGCGATCGTGGTTTTTTGACGTGGTTTTTGTAGGCTACCCTTCACTTGCCTTGTTAACATTTGTTTGTTTTTATAACACTGGCATCCCCATTCATGCAAGGCTATTTTTCCTTGGATTTTTTCAAGCTTAAGCCTGCAGGCAATTGTGGGAATGAATGAATAAGGCAGTTTAGCACTTTTGAAAAGTAACTTGGTGCAAGGAATTATGTAACGGAAGGTGATTTCACATTCAAAAGAGCGATAAACAATCAATTGCAAATATTTTGACCTCATGAATTCGAGTGGGAATATCGTTTTGAAACACATAGGTGCAGCTGAATTTCTTGCGAAAGGTTCAATGGAACTTCGTTCTCTCCCTGCCATATGAACAGCTGCTTCATCAAGGCGCTGGCAATGAAGTATGAACGAAAATTCAGCCTGATAGTGTTGGCAATCGACCAGTTAGTCTCCACTTGGCGGACAGCAGTAATGTGGCCTCGTGGTTGGTAAAATATTTTTGGAAAGGTGAAAGCGGGAATAAGCCGGATAGTAAAATGCATGTTTTATTCATGCCAACTTCTGCATTCACTGCGCTCAGCCTCTGTGTGGTCGTTTTACGACGGGATAGCTTGCTGTGTGTTCTTGACTTCCTACTGGGAAGCATTTTTTCACAAAAATTTAAAAACTCATGCTAGTGGGCGACGGAGAAATGTGTGTACGTAGCCGCGTTTGTTGATCTTCAACAGCACCATTGGATAATGCCGAATGAGGCACTATAGTAAAATGAACTTACTTGCATAGTTAATCTAAGTGGGCAGATGGTGACAGATAGAGTTGCTGTTTATGGCTTAGCTGCGCTCTCATGTGTTGGTCATAATTCGGGCCAACAACTGCCACCGGAAACACCAATAGGCACAAGGAATTAGGTCTCGCTGACGGGTTACCAGAAGCAGCCGTGCCCCTACTGGTTTTCGTTGAGGTACCGGGGGAGTGGGTGTTTATTCGGTACTGATGATTCACCTTCAGACCTTATACGTGGTTCATCTTCGCAGTTTTTTCGCACTGTTAGCTTTCTGGTCACTGTTGCCGATCCTACAAACGACTGTTTGGGTGGGGAGCATGAAGAAGTCCGTAAAAAAGTCCCCTGTCTCCGTCTCCAGGCCTCTTTTTCGGTTTGCCTCTGACCTTATTCGCTTGATCGCTTTGTAGCCTGCCGGTGGGTGACCTATTCGCGACGCCCATCAATAAGCCTGGAATTTGTTTACTCGCCAAGACAGGTAAATAGGAGCTGTTTAAAATATGAATGAACTTGAGCTAAATTCCAGGAAGAGTACCTATACCCCTTAACTTTAAAATTAGACTTGAGCCTACCCATTAACGTAACTCTAGCCTTACTCTTGATTCTAACCTCCCCGAAAGTTAGCCTAAGACCACTTCCTCTACGGGTGGATTTATTGCCATGACCTACCTTTTACTTTTGCATGCTTAACTACTCAGCCTAAATTGAGTCGAATTCGAATTCGATAAAATATGCGAAACTAGGTCTGTCTTAGTGATGACTTGATTTTGTAACGTAATCGGGTAAGGAAATGCCTAAACTTTGGTTTTCAAGCCATAGGGGAACTGTTTTAATATCTCCGAGCAAAGCGGTCAGGTGTCTTTCGTGAATTTCATATCTACGAGGGCCCGTAGCTCTAACTGTTTGACAAAAGGTAATATTCTGCTTAATCTATAGCTCAGGATGCTTTGTATGGCACAGGAGAAGGAATCACCCGCAAAACATGTGCTTTGCAACAGATTCCGGGAAAATTAATGTCAGGGTTAGGGCTAAATTTGGGGTTATGCTTAAGGTTAGGGTTACGTTTCGAGTGAGGGTTAGGGTTAGGATTATATTAAAGGGTAAGGTCTGTGTTCGTGAAAACTTTAGGTTTACGATTTAGGGTTAAGATTAGGGTTACAGTTTAGTTTTATGTTCAGAATTAGCTTTAAGGCATGAGAACATTTATCCCTCTGGACCTATATCGCAAGGCCACCTATTTTAAGTGGGCAGGGTGGTTTCCTTTCTCGTGCCCTCTTTAGGTGGCCATCCAAGGCATTCTTACTAATATTTAGTTGTTTCAAATAAAAAATAAGGTTTTTGGAAAAATCAGAGGTAAAAGGTACCAAAAAAATGGTGTATGAGCAGAGTACAAGTATCTCTCCAAATAGCTTTATGACTTCGTATTTTCTACTTTAACTTCATTTGACCATAACTCATTGTTATCAATGCACAAGAAACAACGAATTACTTTACTGCAGGCCCTTGTAAAGAGAGTGAACTTTCAAAAATTCAGTTATTCAGCCTTTTGTTATGGAACACTGCGTACTGTTAATTGGCTTTGGGTGCGATTTTTTATCTTCACTTTTCTTCATTCTAAAGGTAGAATTTTGGGCGTTGATTAAGGCTTTGAGGAATTTAACTGGGACACCAAGTTCACCTGGATTATCAGGTTTTGTCTGCTTACCAAATGACATTTATCCGATCATACATTAAGGACAGAATTTAAAAAAGGTTACGAGAGGGAAAATGATAACCCGGTGTGTATTTAGATAAAAAGTTAAGTGCATTTTAATGTTTCCTACTGACCAATGAAAATCCTTTTATCTTCCAGCGTGTCGTCTTCATCGCGTTTTTCGGGGCTCTGCACATATTTTATAGGCATGTGTTCAGCTGACTGAGTTTCCAACTGGCGTTGCGTGCGCCCAATGTATTTGTATCCACAACTACATGTAAACTCATACATGCAATTTTATGTGGCGTGCATAAGCAGAGTCTTTGGTCGGTCTAACTGGAATAGCCGTAGTGATACTTATAAACACGGAGGCAGCTGCAGTACAGATACGAAAACCAGAACTCTGCAAGCAGCTGGATCATGTGATCAACCTCGCACTGCCGTGGTAAGGACTGATAATAGACGAAGCCCCATTCCCGCACCCCTCCTCTCATTCCCCCCCACCCTCCACCCCCACATGACTGACTGTTATCCCGCGCGTTGCAGTGTTAATCACGCTTGACACGTTTTGACTGAAATCTGAACTGGTGCGCTTAGATAAGTTTTCCTTCCCCTTTTTCAATCTCACCATGTGAAATCGCATGTATCAGACCCACAGTTTATGCGTTTGGTTATTTATCACGTTTCATCCCTCTTGGTCGATGTATATTTGGACAGTTTATCTTGAATTATTAATAGGCAATGACCGGATGCAGTTGAATAAGAGGTCGCAAAATTTTATCGCGTCATTAAATTCGACTTATTTCGTCATCTTTGCCTTGTGTGAATACTGACACTTTCAAAAATCAAGTTTTATCTGCCCGCATGGCTGCGAACCACGAACTGGGTTGTGTATTGAAATTTTTCTTTTTTAAAATGGTAAAAGCATAAGTTTTATTATAAATATTTGAGAATCCAGCGGAATAAAAACGCTCCGCAGAAATGTCGCATTCAAACCTGGCACTATTCCTAGCTTTGGGGTAAAGCGCAACCTGTCAAGAGCAAAAATACCACTACTTACGATGTAAGCGGGTACTAATAAAAAGTTTATATTTTCTGACTAAACTGTTATAGTCAATAAAATTTCAGTGATGGTGGGTGTATATAGGTTTCGGGCTAGTTATGAAAAACTGTAGCTCTGTACGCTGATGGGTGTTCGATCACCGTTACTTCCCCACCTTCTACTGTATCAGAATTTACTGCCCCAGGTTACGAAATTTCATCCGCTTGAAGAACATGCATTTGAATTCTTCGTCACCCTAATTAGATAGATTCCTTGCATTGACTTGCTCGGATATTGAGTAGGCCAATCGATAAAGTGTACTCTATTAAAAAAGCAAAAACATTTTCGTGCGTTATTTCAAACCCATAGGGTGTCTCCATGTTGGATACTGTGGGAACCGAACCGTCATCCGGCCGACTAATGAGAATTACAAACCGTTGCAGCCTTATGGATAGTTGTGTATGCCACTGTTTCTTAATTAAACCGCATGATTCCCACTCACACATGAAAGCGAATGGATTTAATTTAGATCCCAATGATTCTGGTTTATACCCAGTGTATGATTGGTCGAAGCTGACAGAAGCAAATGGGAGAAGAAGTCACTACACAAGTTTTGTGTAAAATTTGTTGTTTGCTTGCTAACTTTGAATTCTAATTTAAATTTCGGAATATCTGTTCACTTTCTTGTTTTTTTTACTGTTATAACTATTAGACCCTTCAAGTTAACTTTAAATCTGCTCACTGTATTAGCGGAAGTGAAACTAGCAAATTTACCATCACTTGCACTATGTTCTAACACTTTGACTCCTTTGCAGTGCAGATTATTATTTTTGGAATCATTTTTTATTCAAAAACAGCTTTTACCAATCACCGCAGCGAAAGCGTTTGCCAAACATCGCACTTTGAGATTTCATTTTAAAAAAACTGCGTATTACGACTAAAGAGAGGGGGCTTGACAAAAAATCTTGCTCTTTAGTGGGCAGCTACATCGAATACTAAAAAAGAAGAAAAAATGAAGAAGAATGTGGTTCGCTTGCCGGAATCATGTCTTTATTCAGTTGAGCCTTCGAACTCATACTGGAGTCCATTGTCATCGATAAACGAGAGAGCAAAACAAGCAACAATATAGTGGGTGGGGACCAATCAAAAACCAGTAACGCCAGTTTCGAGATGATTGCGCAGGGCTTTGTATGCTGGCGCCAGATCGATAAATAGATTAACTGAGATATCATCAGAAGCCCAAGCTTCAATCAATTCCCATGTCATCTTGCTTCTGGTGTGGGCAATTATCGTCGTGACTGCGAAGTTAAACTTGTGACCCTTTTTAGGTATGGGCAAACACTTGTGATAATCCATAAGCCCGTCGCACAGCCAACTTATTTTCGCGTATGCTCCATACGAGCATACGATCAGTCTGTCCCATGCAGTTACGAGAACAGTTTAAACAGGGGACGCGATGTACTACAGCTGCTCTCATGAATTTAATCGGTCCCTGGTCTTCATGACCCTACTGCGGATGGTAGTTTTGAGCCGGTACACAATGCCGACACATTGTAACACAGCATTCCGCTCGGTCACCTCTTGAACGTCTTTGATGTATGGCAGCGCATGTCATTCCCTAGGTGTTGTTTCGGTCTGGCTCCTCCTGGCAAACATATGGGCATTGACTTATGAACCCCCTATGATAGCCGTTACATAAAAAATTTGTCACGGAGATATCGGGCAGCCACCCCTACGAAACAGGTCGAAAGTTCAGCCTCGCAGCTATGATGATAATCACTCACGCCAGAAGCAAGTGCACCTGGAAATTGATTAAAGTTTGGGCCTCCTAGTATAGGTCAGTTAATCGATTTATCGATGTGACGCAGCATGCAGTTTGTACAGTCATCTCCGGATTGGTGTTATTGGTGTTTGGTTGGCCCCTACCCCTATTAATGTTTTTTTCGTTGCCACTTTTATCACTGATAGTGGATTCCGGTAATAGTTCGAAAGTGCAAATGGGTAAATACTTGATTCCGGTGAGCGAAAAGCCATCTTTTTATTTAGTTATACACACCTGAAATGCGAGCATTCTCTTCAATATCAGAAAAGGCTAACTTAAACGATAAAGGATACTTGACTCGCCATATCTGACTTTTTTACCCTAATGAGCCAAGCATATTCCTGGCAGCACCTGGATCTCCGAGGCAAAGGGGGAATTGTTATTGTCACCCGGTAAACAAAGGATATCGGTGCAGACCACTCCCAAGTGACCTTATCGATTCTCTATCGCAATCTATGTAAAGCCGCAGTTTAATCAGCAAGAATTTGTGATTTAAAAATGCTTGATGAATAATTCGTTTTGGTTTACAGCTCATGCGCTGCCGATAAATGGGGCTTGGCGTAATGATAACAACAAATAGGCTACAGATCGTCGTGCAAAATTCTCATTTCTGGGTCTATGAAAGCTCCCAATTGAAGATTTATTGTCGATACGTGATTGCCTGTAAGAGTTCTCGGTAAGTACTGTAATCCGGAATCAAAGTTTCTTCTTTTGTTCAACCTCATTCCTGTTGGAAGTATGTAAATTTACATACTTATTTGCTAAAAGTTTCAAATAAGGAAGAACATTAGTTATTGATTTTTCGTAAATTCACTTAAATTTTTCTTTCATGACAGCTGGTTTAAACCAAGAAGATCCTAATACCAAGCGTTGTGAATACTTCAGCTTCTTAATCTCCTCTGAAATTAATTTGTTAACTTGGAGCAAAGTCTTTGCGACAAATCTTTGCAAAATTGTTCCGATCGGTGATATGAATATCCAAGCTTTAAGCACTTTTGGCTTTTACCTAGTACTTGTACTGTCGGTATAGTGAATCATGCAAAAAGTGTGAATACTAATTGAAACCTGTAACTGAATAAGAAAATAGCGATCGAAGTGACGATTGTCTTCCTATTTATCATCAGCCACTTGCCAAAGCCTAACCTCCGGGACTATTATGGCGTCATCTTTTTGTGTAGGCTGCCATAAATAGAATGGGTTTCCATGATCGATTTAAAGGAACCGCTGCACTATTCTCAACCTTCTAATTTGACTCTAAGTTTATCCATCTTTCAGGTGCATGCATAGCATACGAGTACAGATGGAAAAAAGCAGTTCCACTCATGCCTTGCAGACATTCGCTTTTTCGGTATGATCTCCGAAAAGATTTTCAGACGACCACAAGTTGCTAGACAACACGGTCAAATATGAAATTTTGTTTGTAAATAATAATTCTGGTCATTTTTTAACTCTTGGATCTTGTTCATTACTTACCCCATGACTCTAATTTAAATTCCAGCCTTTCATAATTAATCATTTTAAACATGCTATCGTAATTAGCAAAACTATGCGAGGTTCAAGATACAAATCTACAAAAAGAAACAGCCCAAAGTCACAGTAATCTTCTTGCGAGACGTATACGGGATTATCTAAATGCATATAGACGGTACCAACTAATGGTTTGACATTGGCATCATGCAGGAGAAAATTATAAATTTCTGCATGTTTGTGGTATCAATTCTAGACAGATTTTCATCAAACAAATTGAATTGAATCGGTCTGGTATGTTGCCTTTGTATTAAACTGTTCAGAGGCCACCTCATAGCTATTATTTGGATGAATTTTGCTACCCAACTATAAGATAGATAAAAGGAAAGTATCCTCTAGATGAGCGAGTTTGGAATCACGTTGGCCGCACCTTTTCATTTCCAGGAGAGGGCATTATGCCTCTCACTAATTAACTTTTATCTCCCGCTCTCGCCCTGCCGAGAGGGTGCTCAAATTTCCAACAAACTCAGAGCAGCTCACACACCTTTGATGCTTGCAGAAATCCCAAAATAGCAAGGGTAGAGCTTAACATGGCTTTTATATGTTGACTTTAAAAACCCGATTGATGCAACGGCAACCGAGAGCTGAACTAATTACTCTACAGTCCGCTGATTGCCATCTCAACCGGAACGGACAACAAAAATCAGAAAATAGGTAAGGTTGAGAAGAACACAGTGATGAATTTTTTTATCCGTGGTCATCTTTAATGAGAGGAATGTGTTGAGATAGGCTTACTAACCCCGGTTTATGCGATTAAATGTTGCTAGCTCACTTCAAGACAAAAGGTTAACAATGACAGTCATTTTATTGGAAAAAAGGGATGTATTGGAATATCCACTTAGGGCTTATTTGAAAGCAGCAGAGGTACTTCACTGATTGTCGCCATACGAAGGCCTGTCTGATTTATTGCCCACGCAGGAGCAAGGTTGAATATATATGACGCATTCCCTCCTATCATAAGTATAGATAAATAAGTGCAATTGAAATGTGATTTTAACCATTTTTAAGTCGCACAGCTGAGAAATTTTGCTATTTACCTAAACATTTTATCGTAAACAGCACTTTCTGATTTACAAAAATCCCTCCAAAATCATATGGCAACATAATGCATTGTATCCCTTAAACGGTGGCCATTGATATGCATAATATGTTAATTATGGTAAAAGGGGTTGTATGGATTAGTTAAATGCAATTAAAATATAGCTGCATTTGGAAAGCAAAATTTTAAAAAAATCATATTTATGCCATTAGCTTGTTCAAAAACACTATAAAAGCGTAAAAGCTTGAGATTGAAATTTAGAATTCACTAGATTAGGAACTGTGAGTGGACATAAAAAATGAAAACTGAGAGTATCGGGTAGATATTCCGGATGATCTTATTCCAGCTCGTAAGAAAAATCAATCCTTAAATCCGACCCTCTGGGTGGTTACGACTGGATATATAATTGAAGTTGACTACAATGTTAGTCTAATCCCTAACCTATTACTATGAATCTAGGTCTACACCCTGGCCCTAAACCGAACGTTAATGCAAAACATGCTGTGGGCATAATGGGGAATAAGCAAAGGGGGTTAAAGTAAGCTTATCCAAATGACATACGTAGGTAGTTGGTGGACGTCAAGAAGACGGAGTGGGAGCACAGCTTCGATCGCTTCACCTAAAAGTTCAGATTATCCTACGAATTACGTTAATATTCCTATGCGAATTATTGCGCGTGTTTTTAAGAAAATGCCTAGGATAAACTGCATTGCGCAAACAGATGGCCAATAAGTAACCAAGTCAGGCAGATGGTGAGATTAAGACAAAAACTACATAGTGTCAACTACCTAAAGAAACTTTAACGGTATTAGCGGCTCTGTCTTTTAGGCCAAGTTACTGATATTTTTTCAGTTAACCATCCAATGTACTAAATCTATCTCGGAAGTATTTATTATTTCGCGTTTTAAGTTTATTTTTCTGATTTATTTGCAACACATGATGCGTTGTTTACCTCATTTTCGTAGGTTTCTTGCATACTTAAAACCATTTCACCATAAACATTTTCCTAAAGTCGTAAAGCTATGGCTGTTCATCACCAAATGACACTACTGGCAGTGTTCTTTCCAGCAGCAGCTCCCTGTTAAAAGCTGAATTAGTGAAAATCTTTG
This sequence comes from Schistocephalus solidus, assembly GCA_017591395.1. Lineage (NCBI taxonomy): Eukaryota > Metazoa > Platyhelminthes > Cestoda > Diphyllobothriidea > Diphyllobothriidae > Schistocephalus > Schistocephalus solidus. The sequence goes on along the minus strand of WEDG01003953.1, from coordinate 65,304 downwards.
TGGCAGGCGTGAGTCCAGAGTCCAAACCGGTCATTTACCGTGCATTCATCTCCCACTGAGACCAACAATTTTAACTCTACCATGATGTGGCTGATGTGGTAGTCGTAGATTTTAAGGTAATAGATAACGGTGGGGTACATCAGCCAGTAGCAGTTTTTATAAAAACAAAAAGTTCGTTCAAATAACTTGCCTTACAAGAAGCTGGTAAAGAATCGAACCCTGTCCACAGCATTTATTAAGAATTTCCTCCAAGTTAAATGGAAATAAATTTAACCCTCTTATGCTCTGAATTCCTCCGGAGCAAGGGAGCTTCCATTGTCTACAGATGTCATAATGTAGTGTTCCATTTTATTTAATGGTTTTGCTGACTGTGTTGGCGGACCCCTGTCCTCTATACCTTGGTTTAGCATGAAAGATTATAGCTTCAAGAGCGAATTATCGAGGAGAGATGCTGATCGTGTATATAGTACTGCTCACTCGGTGCCATAGCGACGGGCTTAATTCTATCATCTGACAGTTCGCATAAATGAACTCCGCACAGAAAGTAGAAGATGCTTCTGTATATTTCCGACCACACTTCCTACGACGCTGTGCGCTCTCTTGAGCATTTTCCTCCGGTAAAATTTAAAGCCAGGGTAAAGTAGCATAGTCTCCACATCAACTCATGTTATCATCTTGGTCGTACATGACGATGAGTGGTCACTGTGACATGCAGCATTCCGAAATAGTGATCGGCATTCACAATAAATTTTCTGCGTAGCAGACAACGCCAGTTCTACTTAGTTGTTCATTATAGTCTTCCTTCAGGAAGCTGCCCTTCAGCCAATGTAATTTCCAACCTAAGGTTAGAATAGCCGACTTCTCACTATCACACATAATTGTTTTGGTCATATAATTGCATCAAAAGATCATGTCATATATTAACTTAGACGAAACTGTTAGCATCCTTTGACTACACTTTTTAAAGTATAACTGGCTTTCAACTAGAAGAACTTAAAAAATAAAATCAGGGACCAAATCCGGCAATATTAAGTATATATTTTAGAAGCCATCTGTCACCAAATGTTTCGTGATGGCCTCATTGTTAGCCTTTTGCAATTTATCTACGCGTTTATATGTTTATTTTTTAATTTATGTTTTCCAAAAATCTTATTCCCTTCGATGTATACTTCATTTGATACTAATTTGGCAATTATTATTTATTCATTACGATCGCAAAGTTTTGCTCTAAGCTAGATGATGGCAAACTGTGCAGTCCGCAAAATTTTAACGCGAGGATAGGTATCTTTTTTACACCGATGCCGAAAAAGGAAGATTTTTCCATAAGCTGTACAGATTAAACTTGTCATAAGGATTACGCAAGAATACCAAAATGCATTTTTTATGGTCAAATCATACTTGGTGTGCTCATACCCAATGCTTATTACAGACTTCAGAAATTCTAAGTTTCTATGGAGCAGTATCATTTCTGCCGAGATAAACTTCCTTCACACTTACTTGAATCTCTAAATTAGATGTCTACCTTTGATTCTGACATTGAACGACAGAAGAAGAAAGGCATTGAGACAAGAAATTAATTGTCATTTCCCAACGATTTTACGCAACTCAGAATTACTTAGCAAACGTAGTAAACTTGACCTCGAGAAGCCATACAATAACCGAAGAGAATGTACTTTCTAAGGGAATGAAGTACAATCTTTCCAATTCCAGCTAACTAGATTTCCTAGTGAACTCACAGTCCATCATATTATCAGAAAATATTACAGATGATGAACGATTCACAACACGGAGTAGCATTGTACATGACTTAACAAACCAAAATATTTTTTCCATTATTATCACCCGAAGAAAAGGTTACGTTAGTATTGGCAAAATCATTGTCATTCTTCATGCGGATAAAGAAGAATCAATTGATATGTTTAACAAAGCAAACTATGGTGAAACTATGCTATCCTTGTTAGAATACAAGAAAAACTATAGGCCCCTTAACGGGGAACCTACTTATGTGCAGAATTCACTTATTGATAAATTACTAAAGCGTCTTACGGGGAAGAAGCAAATCTCAGGTGATATTTCAAAGTCCTGGAAAGGAACCTAACCGATCATGGTTAAGATTTATGGACTGTCTAATCTTAAAAAAAACTGAGTTACCACTAGGACTGATGGTTTTGTTAATCGATGCATCCAAATACATGATTTTTAAGCGGTTATTGCAAAAACTGAATCCACTGACAAATGATTGTAACACATCAATCGAAAACTCTATAGGGTTTTTGAGCAAATCGCGAGGCCAAAAATGCGACAGATGTGATATAAGTGATCTTCAGTGGTTTTCATTTTTCACGTCCATAGCACTACATTTCGCAAGAAGAACTGCTACAGTCCTACGACCGGCTTTTCCTGCATGCGCTTTACTTGATCTCTTGCATTTATGATGAAAACACACCTTTTATTCTAACAAGGATACCATAAACAGTTAACGGGAGGCTCCTATGGGTTACTCATTTCTGGCTTTGTGGCTGATGTCACGATTCAAAATTTAGAAGCCACAGCCCTAAAATTTGTTCCCACCAAATAAGGGGTACACACAGTGTTATTAAATCAACTTTACCGGAAGTTCCCTTTAAGCTCGAAAAAGAAGTTGATAGCAACCTCTTGTTTCTTGATGTTCTCGCACAAAGAAAGACTGACGGGACATTTCACACATCGGTGAACCGCAAAGAGACTTCTGCAGAAGTTATCCAACACTAGGATAGCAACTTATCTGTCACTCACAAATTAAGTGCTGTTAACAATCCAATCACTCTCCTGTTAATTAACTTTACCAAATTGAACTTAAGTGTTTGTTTAAACGGTTTTACAGAAGGGGGCACCCTAGGGTTTCGACAGATTCGAATTCGACGTCGTTTCCAACTATCTCAAAGAAAAATGGAAAGGGTAACAATCAATCCGAACGAGAAGTCAGCTCACAATGGTGGCTTATTGACAGAGATGTTTAAAGTTTTCATTGTTACACAAAATTACAGCAGTCTGAGGACGACCGGGGAAACCTGTATCACAACTTACCACAACAAAGTTTGTTACCTTTCCAAAGGAACATGTTTCCTTCGACTTTTATTCCATGCATGTCTAATCGAAAATAAGATTTTTACCCATTTACTCCTGTCCAAACTCACAACTACCACGCCTTTGCATAGATAATAAGGGCGTTATTTATTATGTCCAAAGCGAATATAATCACTCAGGCCATTAATAAAAGCTCCATCTGATTACATCTTATGGCTTAAAAACAATTTTATATATAATAACAGCAAATTTTATCCAGCATTTGTCTTCAGGCAGTGCTAGTGAATGTCAATCGATCTGTAAACATTTATGATTTTTGAGATTAGTGAATTACCATTCAGATCACCACTTAGAGTAAGTAATCAATTCAGCCGGTCTTGAACCTGCTTATCTCTGGCGTTAGTTGTCGATTTTCCCAGCCTTGGGATCAATCGAATTTAGGGGTTTCTGGGACTTAAGCTAGACTCTGCTCTTTGGGTTACTCAGCCCTCATTAGTACCGGTTTCCACTTCAATGACATCTCTTGCTATTTTAAATCAAACGTTTCGAAAGTATACAGAGCGTATGAGTGGTCACGCGTCAGAGGGATTTGCACGTCCAGAATAGAACAGGTGAGGCAGGGCCAATTGGTATCAAAGCCATGTTATTGAGCAAAATATGCGCTGAGTGAACGGATGCCAGGGAAGGGACCGGCAACCCGATGTCTGGAGGGTCATTCACAACATTAAACGTATTCGAGGCAGCTCACCAAATCTCTGCAGTTGTCCAAAAAGATGAGCTGCAATGATGGGGACTGCAACTACGTTGGAGACACTGGACATGAACTGCAGACCCACCTACAAGAGCACAAGCTGGAAACTCAGAAGCTTAATCCATATGCTCAACTTACAACACACATTGGAGAAACCAACCATACTTTCAATCTTAAGGTAGCGAAGCAAATCAAGGACGGAAAGCTACCACGAGGCGTGGTATTCAGATGCCCATTGTATCAACAGGTATCTTGACCTTTATGTGGCTTATAAAGTCTTGCGTCATTAGGCCTAATAATGTCAAGACCAAATGGCCAAACAGAACTTAGAAGCCACAGGCTCGTTATCTTTTCGGTTTTTATTGCAACTGCCTGCGAGGGCTCTAGAGTGAACCCCAAGGCACAGTGGGAAAATCATGTTCCGTAACTTGATCGGTGAGCGCCACTCTATCATTGAACTTCTCGATCAAAAGTGACAGGATAGCGAACCTGTGGCCCAATGGCAGAGCGTTCGACTCAATGGGTAAATGTCGCGGGTTTTAATCCCAGGTGGTCCACACTTGGATTTGGTGTGGCTGGCTGATGACGGCTTATAAGCCAGAAATGGCCATTCCCGTCCACCTTGTCTTCGTGGGTACTCCATCATATGTGTGTGTTGCTTGTCCCAATGCCACTGCCTGTGAGGGCTCTAGCTTGTGTCGAAAGCACAGCGGGATAAGCGTGTTCCGTAACTTGGTCGGTGAGTGCCACTTCATCATCCTTAGTTCTCTTTGGCCGTTTGGTCCTGGCATTATTATGCCCTAATGACGCAAAGACTTTATAAGCCGGATAAAGGTCAAGATACCTGTTGATACACGATAGTTTTGACCGTCAATTTTGACGATGTCCACCGTATGCTCCACGGAAGGGTGGTGCAGGAACGGTTACTTGCGCGTGAATTCGTTGTTAGTGATAGTAGCCTTGCGCTGAAGCTACCGCACTCTCTCCTCCTCCCCCACCTGAGCCCGGTGTCATGAGAGAGCCAAGAAAACCGCAGATGGGAGAGGGCGCAGGTGGCTGACGCGGCCGTAGCCAGCCCTGGTTCGGATCCCACGGAGATGGAATGCCATACAGGCCACATTAAGAAGGAGCCATTGCAGCCTGACTCTCAGTCAGCCATTCAGCCACTCCTCACAAAACACACATTGGGCTGACCATGCGGTCCGAGTTATCACGTCAGTTTGCAACCATCTAAGCCACGGCTTTCAGTGCACCGTGATAGTTTCAAGCGCGTCAGATTGTTTATAGTGAGGAACATGCGCTGAGCTGTCGACCTCACTCTCTCCCCACCCTACAGTCAAACCACTGTCCGAGCCGGTCAGTTGTCTGATGTGGGAGTGGGCGCATTAACTGAGGGGTCGGCGTAACCGTCTTCGCGCGCCACAGCACAACCTGGCCCCCATTAGGCACACACCAGGATTCACTAAATCCAGAGTATATGGAGGAGCCATCGCCGTCTGACTCCAGTCCACTGGTTAGCCACTCGACACATACAGCAAATACACTGGGCCGACGGCGTGGTCTGGTGTAAGCGTCAGCATGGCAGCCTTCCAAGTCATGATTTCTAGGAAACCGTGATATTCACGGGTACAGGATAATGGTGAGTGTGGTGTCTATGAATCAGTGTAAGTAGTGTGCACTGATGTGGCTTAGCGTTCGGTGGTTTACAGCAGATTGTCATGGATGCGCATGTGACCGGATAGGTCTATGCGATGAGTGAATGTGCGAGGACAGTGAGGGGCAGTGGAGACGGCGATCTCTGCTGTGTTTTTGGTGCTCCAGGGACTGGTTCACCAGTCTCTGTACGATGAATTCGCAAGTGACCAACCAGGCCTATGCGTGAGGGGAATGTTTGGTCGCCGTGAGGACAGTTTAGGAGACAGTCCCCATCGCTGCTGTTGATGGTAGTGGCGGTGACGGTGGGGGTAACAGGTGATAAGTATTGGGATGTGGTCTCTATGATGGTGAGAGTAATGGAACTGATGCCAGAGGCGAGGGAGGGGGGGGGGTCCGAAGGAGTGCTGGCAGAATTGGAGGTAGAAGTTGGAATCGTCGGATTGATGGTGCATTGCGTCCGAAGATGTCCGACCAGGCCGATTCGCGCACGAAAGGTGCATTGACAGCGTGGGCATTTTGGAAGGGCCTGGGCATTGGCGGTGTTGGTCTGGGGCGCTGGTGAATTTCGTGCCGCTCTTTTGGTCTTGGTGGTGGCGATCCTGTTGGCTTCGTAGATTGCTGCCCTGTCTTTACTGTCCTTCTTCAAGCAGGTCGGTTCCGGGCGAGGTCCTTTCAGGTCACCGGGTTGATCTGCAGTTGCTTCAGGGAAATCTTCAGTGTCCTTGTAGCGTCGTACTTGACCCACTTGTCGACGATAACCCACGGTGACATCTCCATAGAAGAGTCGTTTGGGTAGTCGGTTGTCGTTCATCCTCACAATGTGGCCACTTCATCGCAGTTGCAGTTGTTTCAGGTGAGCATAAATGCTGAGAAGGCTTGTTCGTTCCAACACTTCCGTGTCCCGTATCCTGTCTTGCCATGTCAGCATTAGTATTCTGCGAAGGCAGCTGAGGTGGAAGTGTTTGAGCTTCCGCGTCTGCTTTTGGTAGATCGTCCACGCCTCCGCTCCATACAACAGCGTCGGCAATATGAGAGCTTTCTATATCTTGAGTTTGGCGCTGAGGTGAAGACCGTGTCGATTCCAGACCACGTTCTGCATGCGTCCAAAGGCTTGACTGGCTTTGGCGATCCGATGGGCGATCTCATCATCGACTTTGGTGGTCTGTGCTGCGGGAGAGATTGCTGCCCAGGTACGTGAAGGTAACCACAGATTCCAGTTGGGTGCCATGGACATTGATGTGAGCTGCGGAGTAGGTGGTTTTGGGCGGCAACTGATGCATCACAACCGTTTTCTCAGTGTTGATGCGAAGTCCGAAGCTGTCACAGGCGGCAGCAAAGAGGTCCATGCTCCTTTGCATTTCCTATTCTGTCGGTGTATTGAGTGCGCAGTCGTCAGCGAAGATAAGTTCAAGGATGGTGGCTGTGGAGGCCCGCTAGCGGAAGTGCATCCGACGTTGGTTGAGGAGTCGGCCATCCATCCGGTAGGCGATGGGGATCCCGGGGCGTTCTTCACTGAAGGCGTCCGTTTGCATGGCAGAGAACATGAGAATAAAGAGAAAATGTACAAGGAGACAGCCCTGCTTCACTCCGTTGGTCACTGCGAAAGCTTCGGATACTGTCTCGTTGTCAGTAACTCGCGCCATCATCCCGTAGTGAAGCTGACGTACCATATGCGTGAAACGTTCAGGACAGCCGAATTTTTGCACGATTTTCCACAGCCCGTCGCGATTCACCGTGTCAAAGGCTTTCAGTCAGGTCCACGAAGGTAGTTTAGAGGTGAGTCTGCATCTCATGGCACTTCTCTTGCAGCTGTTGAGCGGTGAAGATCATGTCGATTGTTCCTCGGTGTCGTCGGAAGCCACATTGGCTTTCCGGGAGCAGTCCTTGCTTCAGGTTAGCGTTCAGGCGATTGAGGAGAATGCGGGCGAAGATCTTTCCGGCGATGTTCAGCAGCGAGATTCCTCGGTGGTTGTTGCAGAGTTGGCGGTTCCCTTTCTTCTTGTATAGGTGGACAATGGTTGCGTCTTTGAAATCCTGAGGGACTTGCCCTTGGTGCCACATCTCCTGGAAGAGCACTGTGAGTCGGTTCATCAGTTGGGGTCCGCCATGCTTTTAAATCTCAGCAGGGATTGCATCCGAGCCAGGTGCTTTCCGGCTGGAGAGTTGCTGCACGCTTTGATGATTTCTTGGAGAGAGGGCGGGAGATCAAGGTCGGCGTTGATTTCCACTTCAGGCAGGCGATCAATGGTGGCGTCGGAGATGGCGGAGGGCTGATTGAGACGCTTTGGCAATGTTCTGCACATCGCTTCAGGATTTGCGTCTTCTCGGTGAGTAGCGTCCTGCCGTCGGCACTGAGAAGAGGGGCAGCGCCTTTGACGGGAGGTCCGTAGACAGCCTTGGTGGCGGCGAAGAAGTTCTTCCATTCGTTTCGATCCGTGAACCCTTGGATTTCTTCGGCTTTGTGCGTCATCCGTGCATCCTGCATCTCCCGTAGCCCGTTGTTGTACAAGGCTGTGACTTCGGTAGAAGGCTGTCTTGTTTGCAGCGGTAAGGCGATCGGCGTAAGCTTTGTGCAACTCGTTCTTCTTGACGAGCAGAGCGTTGATAACTGCGTCATTGTCATCAAACCAGTCTTGATGCTGACGACGTGCGTGGCCGAGGACATTCAGGGCGGTGGATTGGATGGTGTCGCTCAGCTGACACCAGCGGTGCTCTACGGACATGTCCGCGTCGGCAAATGGAAGGTTGGCTAGTCGGTTGGCCAGTTCGTTGCTGAAATGGATATGGTGAGCAGGCACATTCAACAAAGCAGTGTTCAACTTACCTTGTGGTTATTTACCTTGAGGCCCTCTGTGTGGTTGCAGACGAAGCCTCATCTTGGAGTTGACCAGGCGGGGATCCGTTCATCCGTCGGCGTCGGGGATCACCTTTGTCACCAGCACATCCTGTCGATCTCGCCTCCGGACGAGAACATAGTCCAAGAGGTGCCAGTGTCTTGACTGGGAGTGTGCCCAGGTCACCTTATGCCGCATCGGGAGGCGGATGAAGGTGTTGGTCCGCAGGAGACGGTGTTCCGCACACGTTCGCAGAAGAAGGAGTCCGTTATCGTTGCGGCTACCGTGACAATGGGGACCCAGCCCTCCCTGCCAGGCAGCGTGGTCCGTCAAGACGCTGGTGTTAAAGTCACCAAGGACAATTAACTTGTCCGCCTTCGGCACAGTCACCAGCAGGGCGTGCAGGTCCTCGTAAAATTTGTCCTTCGCCGCATCAGAGTTCGCCATTGGGGGATCACAGGCGCTGATGATGGTGGCGACCTGGTCTCCCCGAAGAGGCAGGCGGAGGCTAATTAGGCGATCATTGATACCCTACGGCAGCCAACTGACCCTGCCCAGAGAATCGGGTCTCGCTGAGAGCAGCAATGTCCACCTTGTAGCGCGCCAGTTCCCGAGCGACAAGCGCCGTCCTCCGTTCCGGCCGGTTGCTCCTAGGATGGTCTCAAAGGGAACGACCATTCGAGGAAGCTCAAACACTTCCACCTCAGCTGCCTTCGCAGAATACTAATGCTGACATGGCAAGACAGGATACGGGACACGGAAGTGTTGGAACGAACAAGCCTTCTTAGCATTTATGCTCAGCTGAAACAACTGCAACTGCGATGAATTGGCCACATTGTGAGGATGGACGACTACCGACTACCCAAACGACTCTTCTATGGAGATGTCGCCGTGGGTTATCGTCGACAAGGGGGTCAAGTACGACGCTACAAGGACACTGAAGATTTCCCTGAAGCAACTGCAGATCAACCCGGTGACCTGAAAGGACCTCGCCCGGAACCGACCTGCTTGAAGAAGGACAGTAAAGACAGGGCAGCAATCTACGAAGCCAACAGGATCGCCACCACCAAGACCAAAAGAGCGGCACGAAATTCACCAGCGCCCCAGACCAACACCGCCAATGCCCAGGCCCTTCCAAAATGCCCACGCTGTCAATGCACCTTTCGTGCGCGAATCGGCCTGGTCGGACATCTTCGGACGCAATGCACCATCAATCCGACGATTCCAACTTCTACCTCCAATTCTGCCAGCACTCCTTCGGACCCCTCCCTCGCCTCTGGCATCAGTTCCATTACTCTCACCATCATAGAGACCACATCCCAATACTTATCACCTGTTACGCCCACCGTCACCGCCACTACCATCAACAGCAGCGATGGGGACTGTCCCCTAAACTGTCCTCACGGCGACCAAACATTCCCCTCACGCATAGGCCTGGTTGGTCACTTGCGAATTCATCGTACAGAGACTGGTGAACCAGTCCCTGGAGCACCAAAACACAGCAGAGATCGCCGTCTCCACTGCCCTCACTGTCCTCGCACATTCACTCATCGCATAGACCTATCCGGTCACGTGCGCATCCATGACAATCTGCTGTAAACCACCGAACGCTAAGCCACATCAGTGCACACTACTTACACTGATTCATAGACACCACACTCACCATTATCCTGTACCCGTGAATATCACGGTTTCCTAGAAATCATGACTTGGAAGGCTGCCAAGCTGACGCTTACACCAGACCACGCCGTCGGCCCAGTGTATTTGCTGTGTGTCGAGTGGCTAACCAGTGGACTGGAGTCAGACGGCGATGGCTCCTCCATATACTCTGATTTAGTGAATCCTGGTGTGTGCCTAATGGGGGCCAGGTTGTGCTGTGGCGCGCGAAGACGGTTACGCCGACCCCTCAGCCAATGCGCCCACTCCCACATCAGACAACTGACCGGCTCGGACAGTGGTTTGACTGTAGGGGTGGGGGAGAGAGTGAGGTCGACAGCTCAGTGCATGTTCCTCACTATAAACAATCTGACGCGCTTGAAACTATCACGGTGCACTGAAAGCCGTGGCTTAGATGGTTGCAAACTGACGTGATAACTCGGACCGCATGGTCAGCCCAATGTGTGTTTTGTGAGGAGTGGCTGAATGGCTGACTGAGAGTCAGGCTGCAATGGCTCCTTCTTAATGTGGCCTGTATGGCATTCCATCTCCGTGGGATCCGAACCAGGGCTGGCTACGGCCGCGTCAGCCACCTGCGCCCTCTCCCATCTGCGGTTTTCTTGGCTCTCTCATGACACCGGGCTCAGGTGGGGGAGGAGGAGAGAGTGCGGTAGCTTCAGCGCAAGGCTACTATCACTAACAACGAATTCACGCGCAAGTAACCGTTCCTGCACCACCCTTCCGTGGAGCATACGGTGGACATCGTCAAAATTGACGGTCAAACTATCGTGTATCAACAGGTATCTTGACCTTTATCCGGCTTATAAAGTCTTGCGTCATTAGGCATAATAATGCCAGGACCAAACGGCCAAAGAGAACTAAGGATGATGAAGTGGCACTCACCGACCAAGTTACGGAACACGCTTATCCCGCTGTGCTTTCGACACAAGCTAGAGCCCTCACAGGCAGTGGCATTGGGACAAGCAACACACACATATGATGGAGTACCCACGAAGACAAGGTGGACGGGAATGGCCATTTCTGGCTTATAAGCCGTCATCAGCCAGCCACACCAAATCCAAGTGTGGACCACCTGGGATTAAAACCCGCGACATTTACCCATTGAGTCGAACGCTCTTCCATTGGGCCACAGGTTCGCTATCCTGTCACTTTTGATCGAGAAGTTCAATGATAGAGTGGCGCTCACCGATCAAGTTACGGAACATGATTTTCCTACTGTGCCTTGGGGTTCACTCTAGAGCCCTCGCAGGCAGTTGCAATAGCAAAAGATAACGAGCCTGTGGCTTCTAAGTTCTGTTTGGCCATTTGGTCTTGACATTATTAGGCCTAATGACGCAAGACTTTATAAGCCACATAAAGGTCAAGATACCTGTTGATACAATGTGCATCTGAATACCACGCCTCGTGGTAGCTTTCCGTCCTTGATTTGCTTCGCTACCTTAAGATTGAAAGTATGGTTGGTTTCTCCAATGTGTGTTGTAAGTTGAGCATATGGATTAAGCTTCTGAGTTTCCAGCTTGTGCTCTTGTAGGTGGGTCTGCAGTTCATGTCCAGTGTCTCCAACGTAGTTGCAGTCCCCATCATTGCAGCTCATCTTTTTGGACAACTGCAGAGATTTCGGTGAGCTGCCTCGAATACGTTTAATGTTGTGAATGACCCTCCAGACATCGGGTTGCTGGTCCCTTCCCTGGCATCCGTTCACTCAGCGCATATTTTGCTCAATAACATGGCTTTGATACCAATTGGCCCTGCCTCACCTGTTCTATTCTGGACGTGCAAATCCCTCTGACGCGTGACCACTCCTACGCTCTGTATACTTTCGAAACGTTTGATTTAAAATAGCAAGAGATGTCATTGAAGTGGAAACCGGTACTAATGAGGGCTGAGTAACCCAAAGAGCAGAGTCTAGCTTAAGTCCCAGAAACCCCTAAATTCGATTGATCCCAAGGCTGGGAAAATCGACAACTAACGCCAGAGATAAGCAGGTTCAAGACCGGTTGAATTGATTACTTACTCTAAGTGGTGATCTGAATGGTAATTCACTAATCTCAAAAATCATAAATGTTTACAGATATATTGAAATTCACTAGCACTGCCTGAAGACAAATGCTGGATAAAATTTGCTGTTATTATATATAAAATTGTTTTTAAGCCATAAGATATAATCAGATGGCCAATAATCACTCCCTTGTGTTATGTGATACTTCCTCTGAACGTAAGGTAGCCGTGCAGACGTCGTCCGACACTAAACTCACTCGGTAGACGGAAATAATGCCACGTAGTCGAACAACACGGGCAGGATCTCAACCAGTCCTCATCCAGGTCATGACACGTAACGCAAATGAAAATCCCGCCAAACAACCAGGGAAAGGCCGAGACAAAGAATAAAGCGCTAAAAATAATCAGTCCAAGGCGTACATGCTGGGTACTTTATATGCGTTTTTCGATCTTGGGTATTTTTGCGCTTTGATATTTTGAGCCACCAAGCTCTCTGTAACTTAAGCATTTAAATAACCCTGTTCTGATTAACCCACCCTCTTCCTAAAGGGATTTGCATTCGGTGTTTGAATATCCCATTACAACTTTGAATAACTCTACCTGAGGCTAATCTGTATAGAATCGAGTTGTTGAATACCCAATTTTTCTAAAAATTTATCAACCAGGTGAAGTAAAGTAGAAAAAGCCGGTCACACGCAAACAAATACAAGAAATTAAAAAGCACACCTGAGGAAATGAAATACTAAATTTAAAGATGACAGCAAGGGGCAGGCTTACCCAGTACAAGACTGACGTTCTAATGGGGTCTAAATTTATCACGCCGGCACTGTTTCGGTTTTTTCTGTTCCTGAAAATAATTTACACTTACAGCCGATTGCGCTGGAAAAATGTGATCTTTTGTTGGTATTTATGATGTTCACTGCCGCAGGTCGGGCCATTAAACGAGCAAACAAGACAATTAACAAAAAACATTTGTCAAAGACTGACATTTCGAACATCTTGTTTCACGCGCATTTTTGGAAGACCAAGTACATATAAAAAGGCCGTTGGCATAATAGGTCATTTTCGCTTCTCCTCGAGCTACTTACATGCCTCTTGTATTGGATTATCCCAAAACAATGTGTTAAATGGCACTGCCGTGAGTGACTACGTAGCCGTTGGTCTGGTAGAGAACGCACAGTCCCGCTTGGGAGTAATTACTGCGCCTCCTCATGGTGTATTTATGGTTTGGCTTGTGGTATGATGTCTGGTAAGCAATCAGTGGAAGATAATCTAGTCAGAGGGACGTCTGCCCCAGCAATAAGTTTAGAGCCCGTAGCGTAAAATGCGTGGGTTGCCACAGCCATAAAGCATTTTATGCCGCAGTAAGAGTAAGGTCTTATTACCTTGGCCCTGAACCGCAAGCTCTGTATTATGATGAACTTTCCGGTCTCCATTTGCATGAAAAGTTTCTTATATGTAAATATTTTGGCCTATTTTGCTTATTATATATTGATTATTAATCCTCTTTGTTTATTCCAACTACAACAATAAGGTTATCAGCGCATGATGTTGGCACCGTTTGGAAGGAAGCCCAATTTCATATATATATATATATATATATATATATATATATATATATATATATATATATATATATATGGACTCCCGAGAATAATCAAGGAAATAATTTCTGAAATTATTAAGTGCAGGACATGGAGTCAGATGATTCGGACATGACTTTTTAGGGTCCTGCACTTAATAATTTCAGAAATTATTTCCTTGATTATTCTCTGGAGTCCATATACCAGAAACCGCATAGAGAACGCTGGGGGACCCACTGAGGAGCCGAACCCCTCGTTGCTGCGTCACGCAGCAGCAGAAACATCGGCGAAACACGTGTCTGGGCTTTTAGCTAGTACCTATGTCGGAAGTACGGTATAATATATGTGCCATATAAGATTCATATTACTTGTAGTACTACTTGTTTGTAGAATGGGCATTACGTGGTTATTCTACAGTGGTTGGTTGTCTTCGACCCAAACGTTCATTGAAATTTCGGGTCTGACCCTAAAAGGTCATGTCCGAATCATCTGACTCCATGTCCTGCACTTAATAATTTCAGAAATTATTTCCTTGATATATATATATATATATATATATATATATATATATATATATATATATTGCGAGTCATTCAAGGATGATTCTTCATACTGTCGATAATTGCAGTCTTTGGCCGTTCTTTTGTGATCTTCCGGTGTTATGTAGTCTGTGTGTCCAACCTAATTCACGATGAATGAGAAGTTTTTGGCTGAAATGTTTGGAATTACACTTACAAAATAAAGCGTACTTTTCTCATCGCCCTGTGTGCCTTCAGTCAGTTTTACAGCCTCCTAGCAGTGGTCACTGTAAACTACGGACTGTGCTTAAAAAAGCAGGCATATATGCATTAGAGTAACTACTACAAATGTCTAGAAGTCGCCATGGCGTATGTCTTAGAGTTGTGCCGTTTCTATTTCGTCTTTTGCAAATGGAGACAATAGGAGGGCGTTTCCGTTTTCTTTCTTGGCCTCATGCACGAATGTAAGTATACGGCAACAACGATAGCATGCGCAAGTAACCAAACCAGAACTCCATTTTATGTGAAAAATTATCTCATCTACAAAGGGCAAAGATATAAACGATTGAATAATTAATAAAAAATGTAGGTACCCTCTTACACGTAAGCACCAAACGTGCGGCTTGTTTTAAAGCATAAAGCTAGTTTCCAAAGTTTCAGTTTTCCCTGATTTTAAATAAATTTGTTCAGTTAAAATAGTTGAAAGCTGTTCCATTGACATCTAGTCAACTTGCCTATTTTTCGACCGTTTCAAACGTATTATATTTCTCGCATTGTGTCTTGCACGCGTAAGCGGAGTCATTGAACCCGACTTCGCCATCTGTCGTCTTTATTCTGTCTTTCCGTCGGGCAGCAGATTCCATTGAAGTCTGCTCAGTCCAACGCAAGTTATCGTCCCGCGCCTGGCAGACTGCGGGGCGCATGCTGCATGCCAGCTTTCGCGACCGTTGACCTAATATTTTAGTTACATGCTTATAGCATGTCACGAGCTCTTCTGAAATATGGCGATAAGGAAAGGTAGGGAGCAAGTCTCCCAATCTGTAGCCATTAGTAAAACTGATTCTGCGGACACCTGGAAAAGCCACGTCCAGCCGCTAGGAACTTGCATCCTTGCTGGCCACGTTGAGCAGACGCTCTCCAGAATAGACCGCTTTCTGCCGGTATCCTCAGACAAACTGAAGTACTTAGCTTTTAATAAATCATTTGACCCACTTGTGAAAAATTCGGTGGCCTTGGCAAGGATAGGTTATGTAAGCTCCCTGGGTTTAATGTACATAGCTAACTACCATATGTGTTTTAGAAGACATGGTTTGGTTTAGTTTTTCATAGCTACGGGAAGTAACCCTCTGTGTGTTAACTACTACGTTCGTATAACGCCATGGACAGAGTGTATTCGTTGATGCATGCTCACCGATCGCTAACGGAACCCAACCGTCCCGTTCTGCCTTGAGGCTCACTCTCGAGCCACGTCAGCAGCCGCAGAGTGGCTAGTAGAATATGACCGATAAAGACAGAGGAGACTGGAATGGCCGTTTCGGGCTTATTAGTCGTCATCAGTCAGTCCTACATTACTGGTATAACACATCTCTCTTTTTTAACCAACACTCACCGATCGCTAACGGAGCCCAACCGTCCCGTTCTGCCTTGAGGCTCACTCTCGAGCCACGTCAGCAGCCACACAGCCGCTAGTAGTAGAATAGACAAATTAATGTTGACGACAAATGGCCATTAATCTGCCTATTCTACTACTAGCCGTTGTGCGATTACTGACGGGGCTCGGGAGTGAGCCTCAAGAACGAACGGAACGAGTGAGTTCCTTAAGCGATTGGAGAGAGTTCATCAACGAATGCAGTCAATATTCAAGTTATAAACCGGCAGTACAATGAGCCCGTGGCTCAATTTTTAGAGTGTTGAACTTCTGATCAACGAGTCGCGGGTTCGATCTTCGGGTGGTGCACCACCTGGAGTTGGATATGGCTGGCTGACGACGGCAAATAATCCGGAAATTCCCATTACAGTTTCCCTCGTCTTTGCCGGAAAAATTCATTTTAAATGCATTGAGTTGTTTTATTGTGGTTTGTTATTAGAGTGCCTTTTATTTATTTAGAGTTGCTTTTGCTTTATTTTATATAATCAGATTCATTACTATAGGTAGGCAAAGGGGAATAAATTTTGCAGAAATTTATCTTTTTTATGTTTTCTTAGACAGAGTTTTTCGGCTTGTCCGCGGTGAGGCCCCATCCGTTCCCATTTTACGCGATCCTGGGGTTGAAGGTGGCCAAGGGAGCTTGCATAACCCACCGTTAATCAGTGCCAGAAAACTCTATGTTCTCGCATAAGTCCACGGTGTCTCAGCACTAATTACCGCCTCTAACATTTTATATTTATAAAAAAATAATTTGCTTCTTTTTGTATCTTTATTATGGCCTATTATGCAAATAACAAAGTTTTTGTCGTTTTCTAAGTATGCAGTTGATTTAATAAAATTCATAGCGCAAATTTTCTGTCTGACTAAGTTTTGTACCACACATGGTTTGCTTGAAAATCTTTTTCAGAAAACCTTACAGTATGTCTAATACGTATGACAAATTGTTGATTTGAGCTTATTATTACCCAATTCAGCAATTCCATATGTTTAAGTTTCTAAACCTTGCCAAAACCCTTGTTTCAGTAAACAGTTCGTATTATCCATGACAGCAAGTGACCCTTCAAGGGCTGTGGTTCCTGTGTCTGCGTCCCTGGTCGACAGCAACTGCTCTTTGTGAACGCTTAATAATTCCAATGTTTTACCTCTTAACTGCGTTCGTAGCAAAGGGGCTCATTGTGGGAAATTCATCTATCCGATGTTTGCTAAACTATGGCGCCGGGTAACGTGTTTGGGAATAATCAGCCTTTCCGGCCTTATTCGACGACAGCGTGGCAACTGACGTTTCTTCTTCCGTTTGACAGCTGGAAATAATCTGATTGCCAGGAAAGGAAGAGATTTTTAAACTAAATCGAGAATTCGGAAGAAAAAGTACCTTATCTTATTCGATGTCTGTTTTTGGGACAAGTAACTGGCCTGAAAGGCTTCTTTTGACTTTGCTATTTGTCCTCGTTCCCTTATCCGTCTCTGCTACATTTTGCTTTCTTTTCTTCTTTTGCTTAATGCCTACTGAAATGTTACCGAATCAATTTCGCCTTTAGGTTCTGTCTACTTTCACAAGTTTTGACAAGAGACATATTACTAACAATTAAATATCAAATCCAGCAATAAGCATTTTTTACCGGATGAAAATCGTTTGCGCTTCAAACACAAAATATTTCTACGTCTAATATGGTAAAACTCTACTCGTGAAAGATACCCGTTTTGCTCCTTTCCCCACTACTTAGTGGGAAATTACAAGGTAGTCAAAGAGAAGGTCAGAATTTATCTGCCCTCTGGAACCCAGCTGAAAAGAAGGAATATATGTGCTGCGGATTTCTACCTGTAGTGGACATTCTTTCGCGCCGCCATAAATCATCCAAGTAGATTGTGGTGTGAGAGAGCGTACATGGGGTATGTTTGCGGTTCCAGTGCAGTACAAAATGACCACTGTCATGACGACAATAGTACTGCCCCGCCTCTCAAAATCGGCCGTGTTCTTGCCGCAGATTACTTTTGTTGTAGCGCAAGCCAAACCACTCCCTTAATAGTAACGTCTTATGCTGTTTATGGACTCTGGTTCGGACAATTTGCGTGTCTGTCAGTGCAAAATGAACCAGAACGGGTTAACTTAAGGTCAGCCATAATTGTCGCAATTTCAGCTGTTTAGCAACTTCTGAGTTGAATCGATTTAAATTAGCATGCTCATGCAGGAGCAATACATGCCATATGTTTCAGTGACTCGACAAACTTGGCCGTTTTTGGCCTCAGGAAGACTGATATTAAGCCTTAACTCAAACTCCACTGGCTTTTCCGGAATGAAAATAATCACCTAATTCTGCTGCTTCAGTAAGGCTGCATTTGTTTTCACGCGGTCCACAAAAACAACCATGTCCACCCAACGCTTCGACAAACAGAGACGCAGATTTCAACCATTCCGTCATATGAAGGGGTTATAAGCAGATCAGGTGTTTTCGTTCCGTTAATACTTCGATGCAACGCCAGCATTTGAGTCGGATAATGCGAACTCTCAATATGCTGGCTTTAGACCACACCTGCGATCATAGTGTGGGCACCTGGTTGCCACCAGGAAGAAGAGATAGCATTGGCCTACCATTTCGATAACATCACCAAAAGAGTAACAGGCAGACAAGGCTGTGGGGAAGGAAGTGCATTAGTCATAGAATGTAGTTGCCACCAGCTGCATGTCTGCTGCTACAGCTGACAACTCTTGTGGTCAGCGCAGATTTTGAAGCGCTGTTGGGGTGACCTCCCACACGCCAGTAGTTAGGGGCTGTGACTTAATTACTGCTGTTAGTACTTAACGTGCTGCTTATTGCGGTACACCGAATTTGTATGAGAAAACGTTTTGCTCGACGCGCTCCCGATGTTGATAATTACTCTGTTCAACCAGAGTTTCTTGCCGCTATGAAAAGGTAAAAACTTGCACGTATTTTTGGGCAGCATGACTCGTATTCGATAGATGTCCTATCTGATGAAATGTCAGCCGAAATTCGGGAAGGATTTTTCACTTTGAAATGAGTACATCAGTGTAGTAGCAATATTAATAATCATGCAGCATAATCTCAAGATATTTCACTCATGATAGGATGCCAGGTTATGACCGAGCTTTTGTCCGATCACCTTCGAAAACTACACTTTGTGAATTTTTCAAACCTATTTTGTGCAAATCACACCTTCAAATTTTATACTCGAAGAAATTGTACGTTTCAGTTTAAACAAACCTGTTTAAATTGCCTAATAATTTTTAACCAAGCATGCCATTACACTTGCATTCAGGGTTTGTAAACTACATGTTGTAGGCCTTCAACCTAAGAAAAATCACACACTTCTCTACGTTTTGTATAAAATACATATGAATTTATGAGGAAATGAAAATAAAGGAGAAAAAGATGCTACTTGAGTAGAATTTTACGCAGTATAGTTATTGAAGGCAATTGAAAGGAAGCTCACTCAAATGTCGGCATCTTATAGTGACTGAAATATTTTGGATCATTCAGCACGACAATGAATATTAAAGCTCTACTTCAGTAAGCTCTTCGAAATGAAAACACAGTTTAAAATTGCAGATGACATTTCATGAGACTTACACGAGAGCTTCCTTACCATCGGCAATATTAAGCAAACAGCGCCTTGCAGTTTGATGTTTGTAGATGCACCTTCGGCCTCCATCCATTTTTGTCTGTTCCTGTCACAGATTGTAAGCGTTTGCTGTCTGAAAATATCTTCTTGCTAAAAATCACTGCAGACTATTGCCTTACCGGCGCTTTTTCCTATCCGACTGATGTTTATCAATAATAAGGTTTAAAATATTTATTTTTTTGCCTCCTCTTCCTCTGTATTATCTTGAAAGACCGATTCGTTATTAACCCTTTAGGTGGATCTACTCGCCAAGTATCCCAATTTTTCATATTTATAATAATTATTCCAGCCGTTGAAAGTTTCCAGGCCAATCGCCCGAGGCCCAACCAACATTATGTGGAAACTTTAATCACCTTACTCCGTGCCAAGTAAAAGTCCGCTGAGGTACATTTGTCATCATCCTTTCCCAGAAAATGCCAGTATTTTGTTTTAAGGATGCCGTGAAGGTGGAATACTAATTAGCGGATTCGTTTTGAGGGTTTCTTTATCGTCACACTGATGTTAGATACTAGGTTTAAGGTGTATTCATAGGGATAAAGATACCAATTGCTGTCTTGTGGTGTTTTTTACGTTTTGCTCTTGTGGTCCTGTTGATCCTTAAAAATGATAACCTGAGGGAACAATCTTAAGGGGCTTGAAACAGGGGTATTTAACCAATATTCCTTTGCTTTGTGACGACGGTTTGCCTCGTTTTGAATGACGTAAGATATTAGATTTGAAGGATGGTTATTATACAATAGGCGAAAAATGGCAACAGCAAACTGATTTAAAATTGTATGGTTTGGAGGCGTCGGCTATGAAAATAAAAAATTTTGATCAAGCAAACAGACTTCTTATCAATGTTTCCTGTGTGGAATAACCAGTGGAGTCATCGAAATCTAATACCACCACACTACTCCTCTTCACCGTGTCAGTTGATATTGTCTGCATCCTTCCTGGATTGCACTAAATTTTCAATCATTCAGACAGCCTTATGTCTTAATTTGCAAAATAGCAAAATCAGTAAGGTCTAGTCGTGATTTTTGGCACTCTGATTTTCATACTACAACTTAAATGTTCTGGTTTGAATACACTTGATGCGGCTGGGGTCTGACTCAAGTTTCTCAAAACAAGCCTTCTTTTGGAAAGTTCCACCCGTATTCATTATTTTCTGTTGACAAAAAAATTCAACTTATCACATTAATTTTCTTATTTTGGCAGCCACCGGAACTGTACATAAGTTTTTTGTGAAATGATACTAGCAATAAAAGGATTGGGATGATCAATTAATAATTTTCCTAGTTAACCAACCATAAACGTGTCGATGTCTGTGAAGAACTCACATTTTAATCGGGATTCATCTTTCCGTTAGAATAGAAGATTATAGCTCTCGAAATATGAGTTCAGAAAATGAGGGTGACATTTAACGGACTGACCTGCTTGTAGGACAGAAGACGCGTCTTGCGCTTTACCCGAAGGCTATAATCAAGAGTTCCGACATGCCATAATGACAAAAAGAGGAATCAGGAGAAAAGCATGCAGTTCACTGCGGCTCGAAATGAACTTTCCGTCCTATTGTATCGCTAACAGCTTTCGCAGACTGAAATCATCTAGTGAAATATCTGACCCTGTCATCATTTGGGAAGGAGGAATTGCAGAAAATTGTTCACCAACCTTGCAGGGTAAACTTCCTTCGTTATGAAGCCATCAGGAAAATTGACTGGCATGGAACGTTTTGATACAAGGCCAGTGGGATGAATATTAAATGACTTTGTGATTTTTATCGTTTCCCGAAATGTGTTCAAGCTTATAAATATCTTGATTGGGTGAAAATCCCCATGGTGTGTTTACTCAATCTTTACACAAGTATTATGATGCTTAGAGCAGCACAGATATATATATATATATATATATATGTTGATAATATGGAACCGAAAAGACAAAGTTGAGACCGGAAATGAACATTTCTGGCTTATTAGCCTGCAATCGTGCCAGATATACCCAATCCCAAGCGTAAAACACCCGGGGATGAAACCCGCGACCTTTGGTATTTGAGTCGAACGTTTCCCACCACGGAGCCACGGGCTCGTTGTTTTATCGGTTGCGATCGGGAATATGATGATAGTGTGCGGCTCACCGATCTGCTTAAGGAACATGCATGTTCCTTTGTGCCCTGGAACTCAGACTAGAGCCCTCACAGGTGGTCGAATAGTGACGTGTAGCATATGTTGATAATGTGGAACCGACAAAGACAAGGGAGACTGGAATGGCCATTTCTGGCTTATTAGCCGTCATCAGCCAGTCATACCCAATCCCAAGTGTGGAACACCTATCATCATAGTCTCGATCGCAACCGACAAAACACCGAGCCCGTGGCTCAATGGTAGAGCGTTCGACTTAATTACCAAAGGTCGCGGGTTCGAATCCCAGGTGTGTGTAAACCTCGGCGCCGAACTTTTCATAATTGGGTCAAACGAATTACTAATTAAATTGAACGTATCATAAAATTCCAAAGGGTTGCTATTGTAAATAGCTGTTTATTTAAAAGGTTCAAACTGAGGTTAAGAGTAGACCAGGCACGTGCATTAACATACTGTTCAATGATCGCTTTGTTATAGTTTTTGTCGTGAACTCGAAATTGGTGTGAAAGAGGCGACTGAGGAGTGCGAATATCCCTAAATATAATTTCAAATCATAAATGAAAATTCAGTCTCCGTACAGGTTGCCTCTATTGGCTGATTTCTTGGAAGGGGACTCAGACGGAGCTGAAAAGGGATCGGGTTAATAAAAGGTAGACAACACACCATTACTGGCTTCAGGGTGGAATTATATAAACCTCAAATGCATACGTGTTCCCGCTTAGGCACAGAAAATGGAGAACGCGTTGGCGACAGATAAGTGTTTAAAGTCGCAACTACCCACATCTTCAGTGATCTGAGCAAAGAGCATGCTTCGGAGCTTTAAAGTAAGCAAAGTGGTCCCCAACTCAAATATTTCCAGCCTAGTCGCCATTTCTTTTAGTCTACCGTTTTATTGTGAGAGCTTAAGTGCCTCCGTAGTCACATAAAGATTAATGAATTGTTTTTCAGTGTAGAAAAACTCTCAAATTTTATTCAGCCTCGCGCAAGGCAGTAAACAGTCATTAAGAAGTCAAAAACATGCAGTACTGTAGCAATAACTGCGTCTGTGCTATATAATAGTGTTAAAAAAATCATAAAGGTGGTTTGTTTTTAAACGGCACAGTAGAAGTATACTGTTAAATACTCTTGATTTGAAGTTTTGTAGGGTAAACAATTGAGCGCTCTAGTACCCCATACTCTGATGCCTTTGCGGCCGAATTAAATTGATTTAAACAAACGAACTCTATGGCAGCAAGTAGGTGCATTACGAAGCAGTTACTTAGCGGCTTTACCTAGATTGCATCAATTCAATTATGTGTATTTCTGTTAGGTTCCTTTCTGTGCAATGTTTGTTTATGTTGACATTTTTACCCAAAAGACCTACGTAGACACATTGTGTTCATTTTTACTTTTGAAAAATTCCCGTAATTGCAAGTATAATGGAGTTTAATCCGTTTTTAATGTTTTCTAATATTAAAAATCAACTGAGACCGAATGGCTTTCTAGATGTACACGGTTAGCCCTAATCCAGCCCTAAACCTGGGTAATTTGGGACTCGAGGGTGAAACTTTTTGGTACCGGATCCATTCACATTCCCGATATCAATCGCGAAGAGGAGATCAACTCGGAAATTTACTGTGGCTTATGGGTTGGCTATCACCCACGAAAAACCCGGGTTCTAGCATTAGGTTATCCGGATATAAAATTAAGGTGCGGCTGATTGATGAACTGGAACTTGCCAGGCACTTCTACCTGCAAGAGCTGGTAGTGGAGCTCCAATACAAATCGGTACGTGTTTGTTGCGTCGTGAAACCTGGTCAATAAGAAGCCACTTTCATCAGAAATAGCATAATTGATGTGCATTTACAGCTCCGAGGACGCATTTTGTACTATAGAGAAATACTTTACTTGGTTTGTGGTCAATAGTTAGCTTTCTTGCAGGGTATATGAGTCCTGTTCTTAGCGGGAGCTTTTACTGCGAAACCAGTGACAGGCTATGTTTTTCGTCACTACAGTTGTTTCAATAGATCTGCGTGACTTAGCATGTGACTTTTTTTATTGATCTTTCCCTTTTTGGTTTCTGTGGAAGTTGACTTATAAGCATTTGAAATCCTTTAGATTCTCTCAATCCCATTTGATGTTCATGCTTATTTTCTTCCTTATCATTAAGTAGACACCAAATTTATATACAACAGTGTCTTTACCCTGTAGACTGATGTCTGTTCTTTTCTTATCCTAATAATTTTATATTTAAAAATAGGTTTACTCAGTTATGCTGTTTTCGTTGGGATGTACCCCTCGGGGTCTAATGAACCAGTTTTTTGGGGTATGTAATATGCGTTGCGTTGTTTCTGCTTCTGTTCAAAATTAACGTTTTTCCTTTCAAGATATTTGGTTTATATCACAAAAGGAAACAAAATATTGAATTAAATGTCTGCAGTGTTATTTAAACACAAATAAAAATTTACAGAAACTCAGTTAGTTGCATTGCATGCAGGAAAAAAGGCGTTACTGTATTATACACTTATACAGCCACAGTGCACGATTTGAGATAATCCTAGTCAATGCGTTTGCATCGGGTAGTTTTTTACTCATATTTACTTGGTGGCTTAACAGGAGAGGTAATTCTCGTGACTTTAATGCATGGCATGCTACCCAGGCGATATCTTAACTTTTTAGTTACTTAAGGCAAAAGTCTACCTCATGGTAGGACTCTAAAGACTGTTGTTTAGGCGTTACATGTGGCTGTTCAAACTTCACATATCAAGTAAGATGAAGAGGCAATAGTCATTTATTTCATATAAAATGTTGAAATCGTTTTGCATGCAGTAAAACCTAGACTTATCTGTGTGCATTAAAATAATGGGATTTGGATAATGCTTCAGACTCCTGATATAGCAAGTGCTTTTTCATAACAGCGTAAATCATCCGGTAGAGTAAATGATGAGATTTCAATAAAGCAACCATCAGAATACACTTACTTAATTCTAGAATTCGGTTGAACCCCCGAGATCCAAGATTCCCACTGGGCGTTCTCTCTCAAACCGTGACGACTCAGATATGTCTGCGTCTATGTGAACTAATCTATATTCTCCTTGGTTTAACTCTACTAACTAATAGGATTGCTGAGGGTTCCTCAAATACGAAACATCGAGATTTTAAGGTGTGGTAGGCCTAACTGTGAGGCCTCGTCAGTTGAACATCCAATGCAAATTCCGTACGCCAATGATTACATCTTTTGTGCAGCCAACCTTATTTGATGGTATACGTTTTCTTTATTTACAGTCTATCCTAAGGGAGGATTTTTTCGTGAATTTTTTCTACCTTGGAACCTTAACTCTTCAGACAAGAAATTTTGAGACTTTGCCTATTCTAGCACTTGCTTTCCTATCCAGAAATAGCATTTTGTAATATAAAAAGACGAAAATGCACTTAAAAATATAAATCAGGTAGTTACTGGTGTCTTTTCATATTCAGTTATTATATTGGATGTTTTTACCACAATGGCGTTTACATCACTTACATTATCATGGCGGGGTTCTTGAGTAGTGACTTGAGCTTTTGTTGCCAAAGAAAACAAACCATATATACGACACATCATTCTGTTTCCTGGTAAAGAAAAGCATCCTCAGACAATTCAGGCATTGTCATTCTGAGCCAGTTTTACCAATGAATGTAACAACTAGGAAGGACTTTTTAACAGAATACGGCGGAAAAACGATTTGTACAGCTAGGGGACTTTGCATTGCGACGAAACTCTGGCCACCCGCATCCTATGCAGCGGGTTCAATACTTACTGAATAAATATCATAAGCACTAAATACAAACCTCGCGTACGGCTGTTAAAAAACAGCATGTTATCTCGATTGCACAAGCCCTTTTAAGGACATTCTGTCAGGTACGGCATTCACGAACTTGTCGGATGACAGTAAAAACCTACACACTTGAGGGTCCGTTAAATTCACCTCGCTGCATTCCAAAACATGTCTAGGTGTTACAGGGAAGACTGGAGCTCTCAATTTTACCCCAAAGATAAACCATGAGGAGAGGATTAAATGGAAACTGAAAGGCATTTTTCAACCGGACTGCCGATAAGCCAGGCTGATCTGTCGCGAGTCTTGAAAAGAGTGCTAAGGTTTTACAAAGAGATACTCAAAGTGGGCTTAAATACTCCTTAACATTTAAATCACTCAAAGCAGTCAATTATATGAGTTGGGTTGGAGCGTCCGGGTTCGTAATAATTATTTTAACTGGCCCTCATAAAAGTGCGGTGAAAATTGAAAAATTCTGAAGTTTGTTTCAGCAAATGTGTTTCTTTACGAATTTCATTAATTTATTTTATATTTATTGCTAGTATTTAATAAAGAAATATAACTACTAGTATTCGGAATGCAGTTGTTGCTTCTGCTGATATGGCGAAAATATAGTCATCTTTAATAAAACCCACTTATTTTTATCGATTTTTGGAGTACGTGTTTGGTTATTGATATAAATTTTAACTTATGAAATGGCCTTGCCATAGCGCAATGTTGAAATCCCTTGTTAATAGATGACCGGGACAACTCTAAAGAGATCTGAAATTTAAAAATTAACCGGGGAGAACTGTAGTGAAAGGCACTTAGATAACAACTTTATATGAGCGAGTGGGAGTTTTATGTGTTCAAACAATTCCGTTTAGAAAGGAATTCTTTGTTTTAAACAGTGGTGGTCTGATAACAGCTGATGAGAAATTCCCTTTTGCTCAAGATGGTTCATGCCGACAAATACAAAGCTGATGGTGTGTTGCACTGAAAATTGAGGTCCTAGTTTGCTTTTATTCCAAAGACGTTGGAAATCCCTTCACGTTACGAATAATGAAAGGAAGTAATCACCATCACTACAGTCTTCTTATGAGTCTGAATGGACAGATTAGCATTAAAATTTTAGTAACTTGTTTAGATTAATCCCTAAATACCATCTTATGTCACCCAAAATAGGTGTAGAACCAATCTGTGTGAGATATTGAATTCTTTCTTCAAATGTGGTTCAGAATAGAAACGGCATTTCTTGCATTTGTAACTAAAGTAAATCAATTTTTTAAACTAGTCTTTATCAGCAAAATGAAACTTCGTATCATGCTAATATGAAACGCAGTGCTATAATTTTCCTTTTATCGGACTTCCACTGCAAACTAAAATTAATGATCAGTGTCACTATGGGCCTGTAGAACTAAAGGCAGAGAAGATAATATAAAATTTTGAACTTTAAAATGAGCTTAGTACTCGACGAAAAATCCCTGGTTGGAAAAACATTTTAATTGTTTTTGATCTTTATCTACTAAGATTTGGAATACTGATCTTTGAAAGTCTGATCCTGATGCACACCATATATCTGATAAACTAACTTGAGAACTCATTGTGAATTTGCCACAAAAGCGTATCGGTACAAGTAAAGTAAACTGGCCTGATGCGCTTTCGTGGGACTGCAACATTATCTTGAAACATTTCAGGCAGGTCGGACATCCAGCTTTTTAATGTTTTATGTTGGCCGCTTTTAACAACCATACTCGAAACAAAGTGACATCTTAAGAACTTTTTTTCTATAGATTATTTATGTCCTTGTAATTATAACTCTGTTTTGTGGAAAACGTGGATATCAATATCTTTTGTTTGTTCATTTAGTAGTGCAGTGTGTCAAGAGAAGTGACGAGGTGAGTTTGAGGAAGCAGTCTATTAGGCACGATAGCTTGTTCTGGCAAATTTGATCCACTTTAAATTTTGTACTCAAAGAGAGTATATATTGAAGTTTGTACAAATTATGCAATCGTAGGATTTTCTAAGAGGGTGAAAGTTCCATCCGATGATTATCATATCTGCCCTTATATTTTTTGCACCTTAAGACGCATACAAGACGTTCCAACTCTGTTGCAACATTTAAGGGCGATAAACAGAGTTATCTTAATAACAAAAAGAAATATTTTATTTCCCTTAAACAGAAAGTATGCAGCGCATAATTTGGAAACATTAAAAGCATGCCGAATTCAAACCTACCCGACTTTTGAAATACTTTTTAAAGCAGATCTAACCTGTCTTCGAGTAACACATTCTACGAAAGCATAATTTCCTAGGAAATTGATTAATGAACGGATACTTATTGCGCGCTTTCTGCAAAATATATCCCAATTTATAAATACATCTAGAATCGATTGAGCAAATCATACTACACAAATAGTCTCATTTACCAAATGTTAGTGTTTCAGGCACCAGAAAAACAATGCATTCAAAAGAGAGTAATATATTATAACTGAAATCTCTTGGAAGTAATTAAAAAGATAATGATTATTATAACCCCACGTAAGAAACCCTTTTAAAATGAAATCACATTTCAGTATTTCGGTTAAAATTTCGTGATGTTACGAAAATTCCCATCAAGAAATTCAAAAGACAATATGACAATACATTTCCGTGAGCTCATTACATTTATATCACTGTATCACTAAGTCAAATATGCGGGTAAGTAGAACATATCATCCGGTTGTCAGGGTGGCGGAGAGAGGGGAAAGAAATGAAATTGTGGTCCGTCTTCCGATCATCGTCAGAGGCATGGCAGTGGCCGGGACAGGTAATTAGATGCGGGTGACTGAATTGGCGGCTTTTAGTTACGGTAATTGCGGCGCCTGTATAAAGTTCTTTTGGGCGCCAGGACCGGTTTACGTAGCCTGATTGCAGCCGCTTCTGCCGTAAACAACAGACGCTGTCCGAAAAATTTTGGAAAAGTTTAAGGGGACCTCGTAAATCACTCGAAAGTTTTCTCTGGCATCTACAGGATGATTCGTGTTTACCATATATGCGAGAACAGAGCTATTTGTGGTCTTTATTTGACCCTTTCCTTACCATGCTGGAAGCTGTTCTTGTACACTTTTGGACAAATGCCGGCTCGTGAGACCAATATATTCTACCCCACAGGAGCAGGTAAGGGAATAGATGCACATAGAGGTGGCTTGGGCTGGCAGTTTTTCCTTGCCCTCTCTGTATAGGATGGGAGCAGTCGG
The DNA here is from genome assembly GCA_017591395.1 of Schistocephalus solidus. Classification (NCBI taxonomy): domain Eukaryota; kingdom Metazoa; phylum Platyhelminthes; class Cestoda; order Diphyllobothriidea; family Diphyllobothriidae; genus Schistocephalus; species Schistocephalus solidus. The sequence continues at coordinate 36,805 of WEDG01003953.1, read as the reverse complement.
GAACAGTACCTGGGCGTCACCTGCTGGAAAGGTTTTCGATGCATCTTTACTTAGGTGCCTTCTAAAGAGTTCAATTGCCACATCACCTTGCATGATCTAGAGCGTCTCCGTCCCGACAGCAAGCATATAGCTCGACTATACGGTTTACCAACAATTCACAAAAAACAGCATACCCGTTCGTCCCATCCTTGATATGTGGAACTCACCGTACCATTTGATAGCAAAATGGTGAGTGTAAAACTTTAAGTCTATACAGTATCAGCTAGTGCCACATAGCTACCGATATACATTTGAATTAATTGACTGCGTTAAAGTCCTTGACCTGAATGTTATGGTAATGTTTTTACTAGATGTCTCGTCTCTCTTTACGAACGTGCCCATTACAAAAACAGTGAACTAACTCTCTGATTTCATTGCCTCCAATCAGCAGGATATGGGAATGACCGTGAATACGCTCAAGGAATTGTTACTCAGATTTACCTTGAACGTGCAGTTTCTATTTAACAACAACTTGTACGGACATAGAGCAGCTATAGGCTCACCCGTTGGCCCGCTTCTGGCCAATATATTTATGACCGCGGCCGAAAGACCACCAAAACTTCCCGTGCGAACGGCGAGCAAGAAAAACTCGTCATCAGAGCCCCTTTTCAAGGTGATGTGGCAATTGAACTCTTTAGAAGGCACCTAAGTAAAGCTGCATCAAAAACCTTTCCAGCAGGTGACGCCCAGGTACTGTTCCCGACTGCTCCCATCCTATACAGAGAGGGCAAGGAAAAACTGCCAGCCCAAGCTACCTCTATGTGCATCTATTCCCTTACCTGCTCCTGTGGGGTGGAATATATTGGTCTCACGAGCCGGCATTTGTCCAAAAGTGTACAAGAACAGCTTCCAGCATGGTAAGGAAAGGGTCAAATAAAGACCACAAATAGCTCTGTTCTCGCACATATGGTGGACACGAATCATCGTGTAGATGCCAGAGAAACCTTTCGAGTGATTTACGAGGTCCCCTTAAACTTATTCGAAATTCCTTGGACAGCGTCTGTTGTCTACGGCAGAAGCGGCTGCAATCAGGCTACGTAAACCGGTCCTAGCGCCCAAAAGAACTGTATACAGGCGCCGCAATTACCGTAACTAAAAGCCGCCAATTCAGTCACCCGCATCTAATTACCTGTCCCGGCCACTGCCATGCCTCGGACGATGATCAGAAGACGGACCGCAATTTCATTTCTTTCTCCTCTCTCCGCCACCCTGACAACCATACGATTTGTTCTACTTACCCGCATTTTTTACTAAGTGACACAGTGATATAAATGTAAAGGCCTATTCAGAATTTACGCTATTTTATGTTCAGCATATTGTCTTTTGAATGTTGTCATGTCACCAACTATAGCTTTACTAACTGGGTAAAGACAAAATTTCTGAGGTTAACTCAAATCTCTTTCGCATCCGCCATCAGCTTCTTGGTTTAGAACTTCTTTTTGCTGTGCCATGGTATTTAAAAACTAAAATGTCATTTCATTGTGGAAGGGTTTGTGATAAGGTAACTAAAGACAGCCTTCACCAGCGTATATTCTTCTTATGTGGTGATGTATGCTACGCTCCGTGCGCAATCCTCATGCTTTTAAACTTCCCATTTGGATACTGCTTCCTTTGATATTTGACAAGGCGTTTAATTGCTCTCCTGACGATTCTCCTATAATCCAACTTGATTCCTTGCCGGCAACTTAGTTTTTTCTTAGGCAGACGTGAGTGGTTGGTGTGGCGTACATAGGATTTTAACAGCAGCAATGTCCGCAGGCAAGTAGATTTAATCGACGACAAGAAATTCCAATCAGATCCACTTTCGAAGTTCATGTTTTATCCTTTATGATGACTGCTCTTACGTTCACCAGAAATAAAGGATGAAATCAAAAACATCTGACATTGAATACATTTTTATGCTCTCAAAATTTTAAGGTACTTTGCAGTTCCAGATGGACCGTTTATTGCAGACTGGTTGAAGTCGTAATCTTCCTTTTGCGATGATTTGTCATACAATTTTAACACCATTGCATTTTTCATATTTTTATAAGCTAAATCCACTTCTTTGGTGTACGTTTTTTCGTCAATTTAAACGATTTCTCCCGCATTCCTCTATCATACTCAATGTGTCACTCAATGTATTTAAATTTTTGGAAAGAAATCTACATGCAGTTTTTCAGTACCTGGGCGTCACCTGCTGGAAAGGTTTTGATGCAGCTTACTTAGGTGCCTTCTAAAGAGTTCAGTACTTACATCACCTTGAAAAGGGGCTCTGATGACGAGTTTTTTCTTGCTCCGCCGTTCGCACGGGGAAGTTTGGTGGTCTTTTCGGCCCGCGGTCATAAATATATATTGGCCAGAAGCGGGCCAACAGGTGAAACCTATAGCTATACAAGCAATGCGTAATCGGTATTGCTTCGTTCAGTTGTGCTGGCTGACCAGTGGAGTGGGAGTCAGACTGGCGATGGCTATTCCATATCCCCTGAGTTTGTGAATCCTGGTGGCACATGTGGGGCCGGAGTCGTTGCTGTGGCGCGCGAAGACAGGTACATGATCTGTCAGCCCATGCGCCCACTCCCACATCAGGCAACTGACCGGCGGACGAGGTGTCTGCTAGTTGGAAAGGTTGCCAACCGACGGGATAACTCGACCGCGTGGTCAAGGAAGAATATTCAGGAACGACTCAGCCGTTTGTAGAGGTCAAAGGTCCTGGATAACTTCAGATCTTCAAGGGTTTGTGCACTTTTGGTTCACTGAGCGGTTGTTAGTATTTATTGGTGCAGAGGCTGTTTTATCAAGTCGACGAAGGTGATAAACAAATTCCGAATTGATATCGTTTTGTGAGGTAATTCGGTACAAGAAAAATTCCCGAAAATTCCAAAGAGAAATTGCGTACGTGCAGTGGCAGCTTTAATGTGAGGATCAGAACAAGCGAAGTGTTAACGGTTTTCAAACTGTCCAAGCCGGAGAACAAAAATATACGTGGTTCCTTTGCACACGATGACCTCCAATTCTCCAGAATCCCTTGTCCTCACTTTCTTTAATACAGAATAAAAACGTTGAGATGGCATCTGCGTGCCTATTCCAATTGTTTGTTATTCACCCATATCAGAATCGTATAATTTTCGAAATGCGTCAACGTGAGAATGGCAGAAAGAAGCGGTTGCCCTCAGTGATACGAATCCTGCCAAATCGGTTGGTAAAATCTGCAGTCATCAGTCATACTCTAAATGTGGTCCGGAAATTTATCCTTTGCTAAACGAAAAGAAAATATTCCTCAAGGAGGAATTGTTTAGTGCACTTTTTGTAAAACACCTTACTACTGAGTCCGGACCAATTCCCTCTTTACGATAGAATACTCAATACAATCAAGTATCAATAACCTTAGCAAGTATAAGTATACTCCTATCTTAAGTTTTAAAAAGAAAAACGTCATTACAGTTGGGAAACCTCCTTACCCTCCAGCATCTACTCTACATACCCAAAATTTCCTTAGCAATCATCCCAACCAAACAATTTATCAGGCTCCCAAATTTATTCAATCTACCCCTTATGGTAACAGTTTTCCAAAACAATTTGTTCCATTTTAAAATCTAATTCTCCCCCCATATTATTCAAATATTCCTCAAAAGCCTATTTTAAGGCCTTCTAATATTTTTGCTGACGCAGAAAATAGCCTTCCTCTCAATAGATATCGCCCAAATATGTTTATCTACAATAATCCTAATTTAGTTAACAGTAACAGCTTAGCTAATTGTAGACCGCAGCAATTTTACTTTCCACCCGCACCTTCCTCCCTACAAGGTAGTTCCCCACCTCCAAGTCTTCCTTTTTTATAAACACTAACGAGTGTATCCCGCATCCCACAAATAAGCTCAGTATAGTTTCACTCAACGCGAGGTCAGTCGTTAAAAAGATGACTTAGCTAAAAACTGTAGCTTTTGAGTTTGACCCAGATATTTGATGCATCAGAGAATCTTGGGCTCATGCTCTTATTTCAGACTCGACCCTCGCTTTCGATAATTTGTGTTTATATAGACAAGACCGCGTTGAAAAACGGGGTGGTGGTTGTATTCTTTACGATATATCGTCTATTGCACATTCCCCTTACGATCTTAGCATTTCTACGTTTTCTGGAAAAACCTGTTTCGTTTCAGTCATTTTCTTGCACAAGAAAAAAACCATAATTGGCTCTATCTATAATCCTTCTCGTTATTCCGGCAATGAAATTCAGCTCTGTGAAACCTTTTAAAAAGTTTAAGAAGCTCCGTTTGATGTCAAAATAATGGTCGTGGATTTAAATTAGCCAAAAATGGACTAACAGGCAAATACTTATACACCAAACTTTGAGAACTTGTTGAACATGGTTTATTTTCCTCATCTTTTCCCAGATGCTTTCCCCATGACTCGGAGAAAGGACCATCGGGAATTTAAGTGACCCTCTTGAAACTATATTTTCGCTACCTCGAGTCGCCCATGAACTATGATGTCTCCTTATATCACCAGTCATCCAAACGATGACGTTATTCAGACGTACACATTCAGTGGTCCACAGTCTAAAATGCTACAGTTTCTTTGGATACTAACCATCATCAGAATTCAATTCTGGATACTAAGATGCTGAGGACTTAAGTTCATTGACGCATTTTCGTGAGATTTTGTTTCATATGCCTAAGTGATCAAAAACGCATCATCTCGACGTTTCATTATCTCATTCTGAAATGCTACTACCGTATTACCCTACTCTACCCCCTGACCATTTTATCATAAGCAGTTTTTTTAGAGGCTCTTTCGGCGTGGAGCTCCACATGCTTTATGGAGTTCTCACCTTCTAAGTGTCGCTACATGAGTTTTGGACCTGTAAGGCTGCCAAAACCTGTTAATTTTAAAGGTTGCCCTATGACTGAATGTTCCTCCATCAAGGACTTGGGCTTAAGCTACACCAATAAATTAGATCTTTCGCCACATGCCGATAGAATTACGCCCAAAGCTGCTCAGATTTGCGGCTTTATTTTTTATAATTTCTACCTTCCTGAAATTAAATTAAGACTTTATCGTATGTTTTTACTTTCCATTCTTGAATTTTGCTGTCCTTTCTTCGGTTTAATGAACGAATCTTGTAGTTCAAAAATTGAAAATGTCCAAAGCATTTCACAAAAAACTCCTGTATCCGACTCTTTCAAATACTTCCTACTCAACTGGATCGTAGCGGACGAAGCTAAATTGTCATTGGGTCAGGGACTGGAGGCAGGCTTTTTCTCCTTTTCGACTAAATAATAGGTCAACTCTCCCCAAGCTCAGTTCTTCTCAAGTTGTCTGTCATTAACCCTGTTAGTCTTCTTTAAAACCTAAGAAATTCAGCACTTATTATACGTCCTGCATCCTCCACGTGCAAACGCTCTCTATTGTTTTCTTCTAGGTATAGCTTTCTTTGTAATAACTTTCCAATTGGAATTAGGTCCTTAACTAGTCTATCTACATTCAAGCGAAGACCGCACATTTTTCTTAACACTGGTTCTATTAACCTTTTATTTTCCTAATCTTTTCCCATTAGCTTTCCCCGTGACTCGAAAAAAGGACCATCGGGAATTGAAGTGACCCTCTTGAAACTATATTTTCCCTACCTCGAGTCCCCATGAACCATGATGTCTCCTTATATCACCAGTCATCCAAACGATTTAGTCATTTGAACGCACCCTATTGGACGTACCTTTTCGTACACGTACACAGCATCAGATTTAACTTATGGATTCTAAGATGCTACCGCTTCAAGTTCACTGACGCCTTTTCACGAGATTTTGTTTCATGTGCCTTAGTGATCAAGAACGAACTATATCGAAGTTTCATTAACTCATTCTGAAATGCTACTGCAGTATTACCCTACTCTACCACCTGACCTTATTTTCATAAGCAGTTTTTTCTCCTACCTTCTATTCAAAAATGAAGGCCTTTTGAACTCTGCCTCCATTTTTAAGGAAGGAGTTTTTTTCTCTGCCTATTTTTTAGTTCACCATTACTTTCAAAACATCGCTAACTGTTGACCTAGCAGGACAAGTTCTGTCTACATTATTATGTATTTTTACATTTTATCCGCACACATATCCATAACTTTATTTCGTTACCAATGTTTGTTTACACAGGGACTTTCCGGTGCTAATCAAATTTTAATTCTAAATTTTAAAAATAACTTAGAGGTTTTATAAGGGAATTTAACAACAGGTGCGAAGGAGAGCAACGAAGATGGTCGATGGTCTTAAGGCCTTACTGTTCCAAGACAAATTGAAAAAGCTTGACTAATTTTATCTTTCCTGCGGGCACTTATGGTGTAGCCTGCTCTGGACGTTCCGGATTATCGGGGGCCATGATACCTCCCTGAGATTGGAGGATTTCTTCAAGTTTGCCTGCATAACTCATCTGCGTGGTCATCCTTACAAGGTCCATAGCGAACGCACGCGATTGAACCCCAGAAAGTGTTTTTCAGCCAACGAGTGGACGACCTTGGAACTCGTATCCAATCGAGACGGTTACCACTGAAAGCGTTTCTGATTTTAAAAGAAGGCTTGATGGCATAATATTTGAAAAAAGACGACTCTCACAACATGATTGTTAAAAATCAGCCTTTTAAAATCTTTCGGGCTCTACTTTTTTCCGCAATGTTTCGCCTTTAACTGTGAAAATACGTTCGAAGTTATGTTATGCTTTGACTGAAATTTTTTAAATATACACCATTTTATATTGACTGTACATATGTAATGATAACTTTAAATTAATTGGGTCATCATGGGCGATGCCTGAAACCCTTCAAAATATACACATAACTTCTCTATATTCTCAAAATACACGAACAAGGCAAACCTTCCATTTTGGATTCAAATATTTGACCTGCATGGATCTTCACCGTTCTCGGTGTTTTGATCGAACTGACGCGGTTGCAACTATGAGATGTCAATATTTCAGCTAACACATATATTACCGTCATCTTCAGAGGGCTATTTTTTAATCTTCGATGAAATATAAAATATAAGCTCTCAAACTTGCATTCACCTGATTTTCGTGAAAACAAAACCAAATTTTCCGTTCTCCGATGGTATGTATTCCAAATGTTTCGGCTTAAATTAATCTGCATTCATAGTACTGCGCAGATAAGCAAACATGTTTGACCTGTAGCTTGTAATAGCGTAGGAAAATTCCTGGATAACAAGAAACATCGGATTTTGCCCCATTTAGCACAGTTTACCCACGAATAAACTGATCTGAAGTGATCTTTTTATTATAAAACAGCTTTTTGTTCATCAATTTAATACAAAAAAACAGAACTAAAACCTTAAAATACCTGCCCTACTACTACCTCAAATTCTGATATAGACATTTCATGAGTAAGGCAATCTACTGTACACTTCACCATCTGCTTCATTTTCAGCCCCATGTCTCCCGACACTAACAAATCAACAACGACTGATTCGTTATAAAATCTGCTTCGTTAAGTCAGTCATTTCGAACATTTTGTGCAAAATCTATATATAAATATACCACTTTACCACTAACTAGATATGGGCATTTAAATTGGCGAATATTCAAGCGTCCGAAAAAGTGCCCCGACGGGAATCGAATTCGGTCCGCCGATCCACGGGCTAGTGCGTTGACCACTCGACCGCCCAGGAATGGCATTTCTTGTGGAAATTTTAGTCCTTTAAACAAAACAAATCGCAAAATACATAAAAGGATGAGCATTTTATCATATGTTCCCCTCCTAATAAGCGAGCAAAAAGTTACATTGCTTTCAAACACGTGACATATAAAGATGAAACTTGCGCGGGTTGCTGAAATCTCCTGCAGCAAATCCTAGATATGGAAGCTGAGATTAATAATTTAAAAATATTTATTCAGTCAGTCATCAAGCTCCCAAAAGGAAAAGGAAATCTAAGGAACAGAAAATGAAGAAGGTGACTAAGCAAAGGAAAGAGGATCCTACAGCAAGATACCAGGCATCGGAGGCCAATTGCATTGCTGGGTGCGTCAGCCAATCCAAGTCTAATAAAAACCTGATCGTACCTAGACACAGCCAGCTACCAATTCCACAGTCAGCCGTAAGTGTTAATTTACCAAGACCTTAAAATAAGCAAAGTGAACACTGTGAAAGAAGCTACCAATCTGTTTTTACCCACCATTACAACTAAACCTAAGGTTCTTCAGCACCAGATTTCCCCTGTATCCGAAAAGAATACAGAGCTATGCAATAAAGTAATATTGGGCAGGTTTTTCTCAGACAATGCCCGCGTTTTAGAGATTGAACCAGCTTCCCATAATTCAACGGATAGCTATAATGCAAACGATACAGAAACGAAAGAGGATTCGAATGGACTGCGGCCTATGTTATTATCAGATCAATGCAACCACGTGTTTCTTTTCTCGGGATAAGAAATCACTCAAATATCGAGAGACCCACTGGACAGAGCGCAATGCCTGATAATTCAGATACTTTCAGAATCCATCGTCAGCATTCCCAAAGCGAGGGTCTCAGCAGACCTATGGCTGTTCCAGTGTCTCCTCAATGAATTCTGCGACCCAATGAGGAAAGTGACAAAAGGACACATCAAAGAAGCGATGGTCTCGAATACTCAAGGTAGTGTTAGCTTATCAAAAACAAGCCAGATTAATCTCTCACGATGATTCAGAATTAAAAGGGACACAGCGCAGTTTTTTCGACCGGATTACACACGGACAGAAAGAATGAAACGTCAAAACTTATTTATGGAATTGAGAAAAAGATTGCAGAATGTGGAGACCAACCTAGTGATTTACAAAGAGCAGATAATACAGCGTCCTCCCCTAATTCGTTGGACGGAACGAAGTTGAAGGAGGGCAAAATAAGTTTCATTAATGGAGGATCAAGCTGCACCATGATAAAACTTCCCACATATATGAAATTCACATTTTTTACACTAATGTACAAAGTATACTATCCAAGTTAGACGAATTAAAAATCTACACATGGGAACTTTCCCCCGACATCATCTATTTGAAAGAAACCTGATTGTCCGAAAACATAGATGAGCGCAAATTGGCACTACCAGGATTGCGGTTATTTTGAAGAAATCGAAGAGGGAGTCAGGTGATTGACAGTTCAACCGTCGATTTCGACGAGATCCACCGTATGCTCCACACCAGGTTATGCAGGGACGGTGACTTGCGCGTGAATTAGTTTTAAGTGATAGTAGCCTTGCGCTGCAGCAACCGCACTCTCTCCTCCTCCCCCAACTAAGCCCGGTGTCAAGACAGAGTCAAGAAGACCGGAGATGGGAGAGGGCGCAGGTGGCTGGCGCGGCCGGAGCCACCCCTGTTTGTACCACCACACCTGACTCGGATCCCACGGAGTGGGAGTGCAATAAAGGCCATATTAAGAAGGAGCCATTACAGCCTGACTCTCAGTCCACCAGTCAGCCACTCCACACAAAACACGCATTAAGCTGACCACGGGGTCCGAGTTATCCCGTCAGTTGGCAAAATTCGAAGCCACGGCTTTTAGCGTACCATGATAGTTTCAAGCGCGTCAGATTGTTTATAGTGAGGAAAATGTGCTGAGCTGTTGACCTCACTCTCTTCCCCACCCCCACAATCAGATCACCATCCGAGCCACTCAGTTTTCTAATGTGGGAGTAAGCGCATTGGCTGACAGGTCGGCGTAGCCGTCTTCGCGCGCCACAACACGACCTGCCCCACATAACGCACACAGTAGGATTTACTTACTCAGGGGATATGAAGGAGCCATCGCCGTATGACTCTCAGTCCACTGGTCAGCCACTCGACACACACAGCATATACACTGGGCCGACGGCGTGGTCTGGTGTAAGCGTCAGATTGGCAGCCTTCCGAAACACAGTTTCTAGGATACCATGATTTTATCAGATACATTATGATGATTATGAGGGTGTTGTCTATGTATTAGTGTAGATGGTGTGCGCTGATCTGGCTTAGCCTCCGGTGGTTTACCGCAGGTAGTCGTGGAAGCGCATGTGTCCTAATAGGCCTATGCGGTGTGTAAATGTGCGGGAGCAGTGAGGGCAGTGGAGGTGGGCACGGCGACTGTATGTCGGAGCCCCAGGCACTGGTTCACCAGCCTACGTGCGATGGATTCACAGGTGACCGACCAGGCCAATGCATGAGTTGAAGTTGTGGATGCATTGTGGGCAGGATGTCATAACTGGGGGGGATGTCATTCATGGAAGTTAGGGTGGCAGTGGCGGCAAGAATGGCAGAAGCGGAGGGTTTGCACGATGTATCGGTGTTGTCGGCATTGTGGTGAATGGATGCGCATGTGACCGAATAGGCCCATGAGATGAGTGAATGCGCGAGGACAGTGGAGGCAACGATCTCTGCTGTGTGTTGGTGCTACAGGCACTGGTTCACCAGTCTCTGTACGATGGATTCGCAAGTGACCGACCAGGCCGATGCGTGGGGTGAATGTGCGGTTGCATTGAGGACAGTTTAGGAGGGAGTCCCCATCGCTGATGGTAATGTTGGTAGATAGGGAAAGGCTGTGGTGGTTGCGGTGGTGGGGGTAACAAGCGATAAGTAGAGGGATGTGGTCTCTATGATGGTGGGAGTAATGGAATTGATGCCAGGAGTGAATGTGGGGGGAGTCTGAAGGAGGGTTGACAGAATTTGACGTAGAAATTTGAATCGTCGATTGTTGGTGCATTGCGTCCGAAGGTGTCCTACCAGGCCGATTCGCGCGCAGAAGACGTGTTGACAGCGCGGGCATGTTGGCAGGGCCTGGGCATCAACGGTGTTGGTCCGGGGCGCTGGTGACTTTCACGCCACTCTTTTGGTTTTGTCGGTGGCGATCCGGTTGGCCTCATAGATTGCTGAACCCGTCTTCACCGATCTTCTCTATGCCAGTCTATCCTGGGCGAGGTTCTCCCAGGTCCCCGGGTTGATTTGCAGTGGCTTCAGCGATCTCTTCAAAGTGTACTTGTAGCGTCATTTTTTACCTCCCTGTCGGTGAGCACCCGTAGCGACATCTCCACAGAAAAGTCGTTTAGGTAGTCACTCGTCGTCCATTCTTACCAGGTGGTCGCTCCCTCGCAGTTGCACTTGCCTCAGCATGGCGTGGATGCTAAGGATTCCGGTCCGCTCCAGGACTTCCGTGTCCGGGATCCTGTCTTGCCATCTCAGCTTCAGTATTCTGCGGAGGCAACTGAGATAAAAGAGATTCAGCTTTCTGGCTTGGTTCAAGTGAACGGTCCAGGTCTACGCTCCGTTAAGGAGTGTCGTCAAAACGACGGCCTTGTACATCTTCAGTTTGGTGTTCAGGTGAATACCGTGGCGATTCCACATGGAGGCCTGCAGCCGGCCGAAGGCCTGACTAGCTTTGGACATCCGTTACTTTTCGAAGCTTCGTTCGAACCCGGATGTTTACCCACTGATTGGAAATCCGTACGGATCACACTGCTATATAAAGTGGCAACAATGTCTCAGCGAATAATCGCAGATCAATTAGTCTCACATTGATGTACTGCCAAATCATAGGGAAGATCATGAAGCGAGAGCTAACGCACATCTTAGAGCAGCATAAACTATTATCCGATGCGCAGCATGGATTACGAAGAGTCCGGTCTAACGTGACGAACTTGCTATATTGTTTGGAACGTTGGGCATGGGCAGTTGATGAAGGAAATGCCCTGCACGTAGCCTATATGGATCTTAAGAAGGCATTCGATAATGTCCCACATCACCGACTAATGCACAAACTCAGTCGAACAGGTGTTGGAGGTAATCTCCTGAAATGGATCCGAAGCTTCCTATTTGGGCGTTCTCAAACTGTCCATGTAGATGACCAGCAGTCGGTTGAGGTTGCGGTCGAAAGTGTTGTTCGTTAGGGTTCAGTTCTTGTCCCTTCTATGTTAATTATGTAAATCAACGACTGTGTCAGTCGACTGGATTGTGATGTGACCATGTTTGCGGATGATAGTGAGCTATGGAGCGTCATCCAAACTGCAGCTGTCTCAGACTTCAACTATTGTTGAGGGACTTGCTTTTGCCGTTCAATGAGAAAAAATAGACTACTATACGATTCGGCAGACCCAGCACTCCAAGTCCCATGGTTTACTGCCCGAATGGTATACCGCTGCAAGAAGTAGACGCGCAGAAGGACTTGGGAATGTGGATCCCGACCTCGCTTAAACCCTCACTGCATTACTCAAAGGTAGCCAAGTGTGCGACGTCTGTTCTGTACCTCGTCAAGTGGGCTTTCTCTGCCTTTTTATGAAGACTGCTTTGCTGAGGTCTTTCGAACCTTTCTGCAACAGCAACTGGAGTTCACTATGCAAGCTTGGAAATCCTGGACCGCTAAGGACCTCAGTATCCTTGAAACTATTCAAAGGCGTGCAACCAAACTTGTGACTTGACAGGTTTGTCTAATCTTAATCACTTTCGCTTGAGTTACAGGCAGCTACGAGGTGACCTGATAAAACAATCTTAATTATGCGAGGTCAGGACTGTTGCCTCGTACCTGGTAATTTCTTTCAGCTAGAAACAACCACGAAATTGAGAGGTCATCCATTCAAACAACGTGTGACTGGGACCAAACTGCACACGCGAATGTTTTTCTTCTCCGACCGTGTTATCGAATCTTGTAATGTTATGCCTGTGCATGTTGTTTTGTCTGTTTCCGTTGAGGTATTTAAGAAAAAACGGGATCGGTATAGCAGTGCCCACTATGATATCACCCGAAAAATTTATTCTTGGCCCAGTTGAAACGAATTCTTATTGTTACAATACTACTTGTTATATTTAATTTCCTTTCTACGGAATTTTTGTATCAAATTCACCGCATATGTATACTGACATCAACCCTATCACTCACCAGTTGCTTACTAACCTACAATTGCATGTACTTATACTACTGTAAATATGTTAGTAGACATTATGTATAGTCCTTTCGATTAGCCGACGGCTGCTTGTTTTCTGCATACGCAGAGGTAAACCATCTCTTTTTGAATTTACCTTATGTATCGAAGAGAGTTCTTCGTTACCTTGTAACCACTAGGGAGTTCAAGGACATTTTCCTATCTTTCCCTTAAAAAACTGAGCGGAACCTAACCTACTCCTCCTTATAATTCGCGAATCACGTTTTTTCGTGCGTTTTTTTGAAAATGGAGGCTCATTGAACTCTGCGCTTACTTTCCTTGGAGTATTTTTCACTCTTTAGTTTTGAGCTCACACTTTGGAAAATTTTTTTATTATTGCGTTAAAAGGATAAATCGCCAATGGATTTGAAAAACTGCTTATTATCCGCAGTCACCAATTCTAAATTCTCCTCACACAGAGCACCAAAGTAGGCATTGTTATTATTTTATCTGAGCTCTAACCTTGATTTGACAGTACCCCCAAGGCGCTTAAAATACAAATTCTTTATTTGTTCCAGGTTGACAATAACAGGTAAAACATTTGAGAAAATAAGAATATAAAAAATAAGCAAATGTCTTTTATTGCCTTTATGCGAAAAATAAATTAAAGTTGGTAAAACCCACCCAAGAATGGATCGAGCCTGCAAAACTCACTGCAAATGGATTGCATCAGGGCCCCTGCCAGTGATAAAGGTAACCAGAGATGTGAATGATGCGGAATTTGGGTGCTGGTATGCCACTTCTCCAAGTCTAGTGTCTAGCCTTGATGAACTGAAATATTTCCTACCGAGATCTCCGTGAATGTAACAAAAGTAGCTGAAACCTGGCTGTTCGGCAGTATCCGTGAGGGTAAAACTGCATCTTGCCGATAGAAGCCAAGAGGCAAGTCTTAGGAAGCTTGCAGGATAAAGAAAGCACAACGGTTGGAACCAGAGCCTTATTAGACGGAAGTTTCGAATCCTCACTGAAACCTATGCCCATTTACAAAAACAGAAAAGGGTAGTGGATCGCACAGGTATTGCCACTGTATGCCTGTCACAATTGGTAGCGCCGGAAGACATCGCAGATAGTCACACGCAGTGCAATAATTGTCCGACTGGCCAGGCGCTGCAGTACACATTTTCCAGGCGTATGGCTGGCTGTCAGAATTATCGGCTCTAGCAAGAAAAGCTTTATAAATAAACCTATTTAGTTATTTTTTTCATCGCAGTTGGTTGCACGCGGTGCGATAATTTCTTACTTGCCAGAATTTCATCATCGGTGTAGGTTCTTGGAAAAATTGTCCCGTTGATCCTGCTAACAATTGCCCCTACGGACTCGAACACCACCAACCTGGGCTCAATCCAAACTTACCCTTACCGCGATCACTTTTTGCAGCACGTTTTGGCTTGATCGTTCACTAAAGAATAAATTGCGCAGAGACTGTCGAAACATTACCAGGAGCTCCGTCACACAAGCCTCACCTGCTACTATTGCCACATAATATTCAAGTATCGCATTCGTAGTTTCAGCAATAAATATCTTCATGGCAGTAGGACTCACCATATTATAATCATGACCAGCCCAAATCATGCGCTCGAAGGCACCGTTATGGTTAGCACTACCATCTAGCATCGTAAGTGTCGCCAACACTCATACTATTGTCAACACCAGCAGTGAAATAGCCCCAGTCACATCATGCCCTCGCTGCCACTGTATATTTTCAGCACGGATTGATCTGGTCTGGCACTTCCGAATCGATCACACCGAGATCCGTGAACAAGTAACAGGGGCCCCAATACACACTCGTCGCACCCACCCCACCTGTCCACACTGCCTAGGGACATTCGATAATAACGTGGGCCTATTCGGCCATACAAACACCTCAATGAAAATAAAAAGTAACATTGCACTTCAGACCCACTTGGCACAACGATATACGATAGTTCGACTGCCGGTTTCGATTAGGTCCACATTCTGCCCCACAGCAAGGTATCGCAGAGACGGTGACTTGCGCGTGAATTAGATTCAAGTGAGAATAGACTTGCGATGCATCTACCGCACTCTCTTGCCCTCCCTTACTGGCCCCGGTATCATGAAAAACTCAAGAAGATTGGAGGTGGGAGAAGGTGCAGTTGGCTGGCGCGACCGTAGCCGCCCTAAGCGTGTTATCAAAACCTCGCTCGGATTCCACAGAGTGGGAGTGTTATAAAGGTCACATTATGAAGGGATCATTGCAGCCCGAAGCTCAGTCCACCAGTCAACCGCTCCACATAAACACACACTGGGCTGACCATGCTGTCCGAGTTATCCCGTCAGTAGGCACCTTCCACACCACGGTTTTTAGCGCACCGTGATAGCCTCAAGCATGTCAGATTGTTTATACTTAGGAATATGCGCTGAACCATCGATCTCAGTCGTTATTACCATTCTCAGGCCTCAGCCACCGTCGGGGCCGGTCAGTTGACTGGTGTGGGAATGGTCGCAAATGCTGATGACCTCGTCGACACGTACTACATACATGACCCGACCCCCAATCACAAGCACAAGGATTTCACATAAAATGGCTCACATCTCACGTACATTAGATTTTCGGAGGCCATGTTAAGAAGGATCCATTGCAGCCTAACTGTCATACCACCAGTCAGCCACTCCACACAACACAAACTGAACTGACTGCGAGGTCTGCGTGTAATTGTCAGTTGCCAACGTTTTAACCCACGGTGCTTATCACCCACGATATTCTCAAGCTCAGATCACACATGCAACAGAGGAGCCAAGCGGAGAAGGAGCGGAGGATCATGCTTGCCTCTTACTCAGTTATGCAGACTGCGATGATATTTTTTGTGGTGTTGCGTGTGATCATGTGAGGGGCAGAGGCTGATTAGGAGAGATGTAGTGTCCTATAACCAGCGGTTTTCAACTGCTGTATTTCATGGAGACGCACGTGGCCTAATAGGCCCCTGTGGTTTGTGAATGTGCGTGATCGATGAGGACAGGTGTGGCGGGTGTAGGCTGGTGCTCCAGGCACTAGTTCATCAATTTCTGTGTGCTGGATTCGCAAGTGACTGACCAGACCGATGTGATGTGCATGTGCGGTGACAATGAGGATAAGATAGGCCGGGAGGTGCTGGATCTGAGGGGACTCTGCTGCCGGTACTGGTAGTCGCGCTCATGGGAGGACTATTAAAAGTGTTGATTGGTGCGCAAGATGTGTTGGTATCGCGGTGAATTCCGCTTACGTGGTTGCACATGTGACCGAGCAGGTCTTTGCGAAGAGCAAATGCGTGGGGCAGTGAGGGCATTGGAGATGGCGGTCTCTGCTGTGTGTTGGAGCTCCAGGCCCTTGTTCCCCAGTCTCTGTGAGATTGATTCGCAATTGACCGAGCAGGCCGATGCGTGAGGTAAATGTGCGATCGCAATGAGGACAGGTTAGAATCTAGCCCCCATTGCTAACGAAAGGGGTCGGCGGTGGTGAAGGCAACAGATGCGGGGCATCTGAGCTGGTCTTGTCGGTGGTGGGAGTGACGGAAGTGTTGTCAAGGATGGTTGTCACTGTGATCGACGCAGAGGTTTTCGGGACGGAGGATGGCGGGGCATCGGAAGTTTGATCACCCGTGGTGAGGGTCGGTCGTCGTCGTGGGGTGGGAAGAAGGCATGACGTTAGATGTTTTCGTTGATGCAGAAGCTGACGGTGTCGGAATTTTGTTGAACTGTGACCGACAAGACCGATTCGCGCTCGGAATTTGTGTTGTCAGCATGGGCATGTTGGGACGGCTTGGTATTGGCAGTGTTGGTCAGGGGCGCTTATGACTTGCGTGCCACCATTTTGACCTTAGCAGCACCGATCCGGTTGGCCTCGGAGATTGCTGTGCCAATATTCACTTCTCTTCTGTAGGCCAGTCGGACCTGCGAGGCCCTCACAGGTCTACGGGTGATTTGCAGTCGCTTCAGAAACTTATTCAGAGTGCCCTCGTTTACCCTTTTTTCTCTGTCTATGAACACCCATAGCGACATCTCCATAGAAAATTCATGCATTACCACAAGGTAGCCTATCAATCACAATTGCACTTGCCTGAGCCTGACGTGGGTACTGAGGATTCTGGTTCATTCCAGGACTTCCGTGTTCAGGACCCTGTCTTGCCATCTCAGCTTCAGTATTCTGCGGAGGCAGGTGCGATGGAATTGATTCAGTTTCCTAGTTTGATTGGAGTAGATGGTCCAGGTCTCTGCTCGTAACAGGAGTGCCATCAAGACGACGGCCTTGTACATCTTCAGTTTGGCGTTCAGTTGTCGGTCGTGGTGATTTCGATTGGGGGCCTGCAGCTGGTCAAAGGCCTGGCTGGCCTTTGGAGATCCGTTGAGCGACCTCGTTGTCGATTCTCGTGTTACGAGACAGTTTGCTTCCAAGAAAAACGAAGTTCTCCTCAGCTTGCGCTAAGTGCTGTGGACAGTGATTCGAGCAAAATTGGATTCAACGCTGGGTGGCGGTTGGTGCATGACCAACATTTTGTCTGTGTTGATTGCTTATCCGAAATTAGTGCAACCGGCGGCGAAGAGGTCAATGTTGAGTGCGCAGTCGTCCACGAGAAACAGGTCGTGGACTGTGGTCGTAGACGCATGCCTGCATACGCCGGCCAGTGAGAAGGTGCTCGTCAGTTACATATGCAATGCGGATCCCAGGGCGCTAATCACCGTAGGCGTCTATCAGCAAGACAGAGAACATGAGACTGAAGAAGGTGGGAGCCAGTAAGCAGCCCTGCTTTACTCCGTTAGTCACTATGAATGCTTCGGAGACCATCCCGTTTTC
This sequence comes from Schistocephalus solidus, assembly GCA_017591395.1. Classification (NCBI taxonomy): domain Eukaryota; kingdom Metazoa; phylum Platyhelminthes; class Cestoda; order Diphyllobothriidea; family Diphyllobothriidae; genus Schistocephalus; species Schistocephalus solidus. Next base: position 19,087 of record WEDG01003953.1, on the reverse strand, counting down.
AGTGACGGGCACCATCATCCCATCGTGGAGTTGACGCACCATGTACGTGAAACAATCTGGACAGCAGAATTTATGCATGATTTTCCACAGTTCATCGAAATTCACCAAGTAAAGAAACGCGTCAGCTACAGAAAGGTTGTGTAGAGGTTATTTAGCATCTTCTGGAACTTCTCTTGTAGATGATGAGCGGCGAAAATCACGTCGGTTGTTTCACGGTGTCGTCCGAAGACATATTGACTTTTCGGGAGCAGTTCCTGCTCCAGGTGGCCGTGCAGACGATTAAAAAGGATTTGGACGAAGATCTTACCAGCGATGTAGAGCATCGAGATGCCTTTACGGTTATCACAGAGTTGCTGGTCACTCTTCTGCTTTTTGAGATGGAGGATGTTGGCGTCTTTGAAATGCTGAGATACTTTTCCTTGGCGTTTCATTTTCTGGACTATTGTTGTAAGTTCCGCCCGCAGCTTGGGGCCACCACGCTCATAGAATTCCACCGGGATCGCATTGGATTCCTGGGTTTCCCCCCTGTAGATCTGTTTCACGGGCCAGAGGGTTTCTGGTAGGCCAGACGGGAGATTTAGTTCATTTTTGATGTCCACTTGGGGAACTGGTTGATGGCAGCATCGGAGATGGTCCATGAGCGGTTGAGGACACTTCTGAAGTGCTCTTCCTAGCGCTTAAGAATTTTGGATTTCCCTACCAGGAGGGTTGCGCCATGGGAGCTGAGCAGCGGTATGCTTTTCTTGATGCAGAGATCATAGATGGCCTTAAATAAGTTTTAATTGTCGTTGCGGTCTGCATACCCTTGGATTTCATCAGAATTTCGGAGCATCACGGCATTCGGCATCTCCCAAAACCATGACTGTACAAGGCAGCGGCATCCGAAAAAGGCTGCTCTGTTGGTGTAAATCCGGCTGGCCATTTAATATTTATGTAGTTGGTTCTTCTCCGCGAGTAATTTGCTAATGTCAGTGACATTGTCATCAAACCAGTCCTGGTTTGAAAGGCGTGTTCATCTGAGGACGGCGAGGGTGGTTGACTGGATAGCGTTTCGCTGTCGAAATTATCGTGTCTCTCCATTGGCATTATCGTCTGTAGCCTGCAGATTCTCTAGTTTCTGAGGTACTTGGTTGCATGAATCAAAACAGTGAACAAGCAAAGTGAACAAAAGAGTATAAAATTACCTGGCGGTCGCTTTTCTTGGGGCCTTCGGCGATGTTGAAGTCAAAGCCTCATCTTGGAGACGACGAGGCGGTGATCCGTCCGAACATCCATATCGCGGACCGCCTTGATCACCAGCACGTCCTATCGGTCTTGCCTCCGTACGAGGACATAATCCAGCAGGTGCCAGCGCCACGGTCGAGGTTGCATCCACGTGGCCTTCTCCCGCGTCGGAAGGAGGAAGAAGGTGTTGGTCAGCAGGAGACGGTGTTCCCCACAGGTTCGCAGAAGAAGGAGACCGTTATCGTTACAGCCACCGAGACCGTGGAGACTCAGCACTCCCTACCAGGCAGAGTGATTTGTCCCGATGCGGGCGTTACAGTCGCCAACACCGACCAGTTTGTCCACCTGCGGCACAGACGCAAAGAGGGCGTGCAGGCCATCATAGAATTTATCCTTCGCCGCATCAGAGCTCGTCCTTGGGTTTAAGGGGGTAAGGGCGTAGGCACTGATGGTGGTGGCGAATGTGGGTCCCCGAAGAGGCAGGCGTAGGGTCATAAATCGTTGATAGGGTCGTTGATACACTGCAGCAGACAGGGCAATCATCTCACTTTGTCGTTCTTGATGGTAAAAATGACACAAGCGTCGCGTCGCTCTGCCTATGGGCGACTGCTCCAGAAGAAGCTATAGCCAGCACCCACCTCCTTCAGCGGACCCTGCTCAGAGAATCGGGTCTCTCTGAGAGCAGCCATGTCCACCTTGCAGTACTCCAGTTCCCAAACGACGAGCGCCGTCCGCCATTTCGGCCGGTTGCTCCTCGGATTGTCTAAAAGGGAACGAACATTAAAGACTGCTACTGTGAGCGGACTCACCCGAGCATCCCGGAGAGTATGGCGCGGGGGGTGGGGACAGGGGTATTGTTGTTTGTTTGAGTTGTATGACAGCGTATTTTGCGATCTGCGATCGGCGGTCGGCTGCAGAAGACGTGAGACCCAGCATTTGCTTAGAGTTAATTTTCTAGCCCCTTCCTCTGCAAGGAAGCAAGCAGTGCTGTCCCTAAATAGGGCTGCTGAGAAATCCCAGACGGCTGCCGAATTCCACTATGGGTCATGGTTTTTTTGTGGGAGAGCGACCCGATTTAGCACACACGCAAGCAGACAGTGCTGTCCCTGCTTGGACATCCCAGATGGCCACCGAACGCTTTGAGAGCAACCACTCAGTCTCTTACAAAAGAAGTTCAGCCTACAGCCTCCTGAGAAAGAAAGTTATCAGGCGGGGATGAAGTGCCTTTTTAAAGTATTCACTGCTCTTTTTCAACTATGTTCCACCCAGTTGGCTCATATCAATTGGCCTTGTCAACATCCCGAGATACTATTTATTTTATACCACAACTTGCATGTACAAATAGGGAATTCAAAGGTAACTCACCTATATCTCCCTCAAATATACTGATACTGATACCATAATGGATAAAATGTAACTTTTTGCATCAATGCATGAAAAGGCAAGAGTTAAAACGGAAAGGTATTTCAAACGACACGATCACACAGGCACCGAAAACAACGACCTGGCGAACCCTTCCACACGCCAAAAATGTATCTGAGCTTATTGAAAGACAACAGAGGAAACATCAGATACAAGTAACACATGACCCCGCACTTCCTTACGCTCACTGCTTTTACACACTCAGGACAGGATTGGCTACCTTGATAGAAAAGGTGTTGTCTAGAAAATCGCATGTTCCAGCTGTGATATCGTTTATTGTGGCCAAACTGGGAAATCCGTCTAACCCGCCTACAGGAACATTATTTAGCGGTCAGAGCACGAGACCATCTATCCAAAGTGGCCATGCACATACTGGAAACCGTGCATGAAGTTGCATGGGAGAACACACGGATTGTTGGCCCCTGTCCTAACAGAAAAGGTCGTAAATTCTGGAGGCAATGCACTCAGATGAGGCATGCATCAATCGGCATATCGATTTGGATACCAAATAAAAATCTTTAAGCACAAATCCTAACGCACGAAGCCAATCATGACAGGATGGTAAAATACTCTGAATGCGTACTGGTTCAGCTTTCGTCCAAACATTGAATCCTATGTTAGCTTCAGCTAATGAATTAATTGCTTTTGGACTAGCCTCATAGTCTGATGACGAGCTAGGAAACCAGTCTCGAAAATTTACGCATCAAAGTTTCCATTTTTCAAAAGACTATCGTCTCTTCTTAAATGTGTCTAAACGATGGCTTAACGTAACACCTGGGCTAGATAGAGAGGAAGATAGATATTTTATTTTTGAGTACCCGGAAGTGCACTGTCATGAGAAAATATAAAAGGAATGCGCAGTAGTTTACTGTTAAGTTATAAATAGCAGGTCAGCTTCTTGACGATGACAGATGACAAAAATCAGTGAAGTGAAAAAATTAAAAAAAGATCAGACAGGGAAAAAAACTCCTATGGCATTTTTATGAAAGAGGTATATGTTGAATGTGTCCCCTAACCGGGTCGCGTGGTAGATGCTGGGGGCCAAATCAGTGTGCGGTAGGCGTTATTATTCTGGGATGAGGTCCCAAAACAAATTCCGAACATGGGGGTGCACGGGTCCAACATGGGCACGCGTAGGTGCTGCCTCATGCAACGCCACCCACTGTTGCCATTTATGGCTATGGTGGGATATGATTCATCTGCGCCCGACCCCACCTCAGGTCTTCCTGACTATGTCTTGACACCGGACAAAGACAGGTAAGGGAAGAGAGAGTGCGGTAGATGCAGTACATGTCTACTATCACTTTAAACTAATTTGCGTACAAGTCACCGTCCCTGCAACACCCTTCTCTGGAGCATACGGTGGGCATAGTCGGAATACGACGGTCGAACTGACATATTTTTAATGGGGTTTGTGGGTCTTTAAGGAGAAAAAACTGTCGCTCGTTGGAGAAAAATATACGCGTGAGGTAGAAACGACATGCTGATGAGTGCATCTGAGGACTCAAAACGCTCATCCTCGTGGGAGAAATCATTTAACGAAGGGGGGGCTAGTTTTCACCACTGCAAGTGTGTTCAGAATGCGTATCGACAAGGGAAACCATCGCCGGCATAATCAGTAAGCTTATGGTCGAATGAGGAAAGGACCGCAGAGGTCGCGAAGGTCATGGTCGAAGTGCCAGAGGTGCGGTCATAATACTATCATGGCTGATTTCTGAGAGGAACTGGACACGATGGTCAACAGTCCGTGTAGGGTCGATAACAGAGAAGGTTAAGGCCACAAGCAATATTACCCTAAGACATGGCAGATGTGATCACGGATGAGATTGTAGCAGATTACAGAGGGATGACCGAATTGCGAGTGCTTTAGAGTGCAATCAATCACACAGGCCTGACGGATGTCATATTTGACATCACGAACTATTCTCGCGCTAGCAGGCTTAGATAAAGCGCAGTAATTTCGGCACCGAGTACAACACAGTTACAAAACTTCTGAACTCAGGTGAGCGGGGTTGGGTGGATTATAGTAGTGTTAGAGGGTTTACTGAAGCAAGTGTGTTCATCGGCGTATTAAGCTGCCAGTCGAAAACCAAACCAACTTTCTGCACACAACGGCACAGGTGAAAGCCATTGAAGGGATGGAGGTGAAAGTAGATTGCCCACCCATCTACCATCTTTGCTTCAAAATCGACGAAATAACCTCGCTCTGGTCTATGAGAAGGGTTTCTTCTTGATAAACTTGGAGCAGGAGGCCATGTCGCTGGGCGGGTAACATTGATAAGCAGAACCTTTAGAATTACACAGGCGCTTTATTATATTTTAATTTGGCTATAACATCAAGAATTTCCGTAAACGGTGGAAGACAGTCACACTTACAGTTATAGTCAGACTTGAAGGCACATTCGAACGACAAAAAAGCGAAAGAAAAGTCAACAAGATTCAGAAGTTAGCTTTTCCACTGCATGATTGTGTCCTAAAATAAACCCCCCAACGTACATTTTGGTTGATTTTGATAGTGTAGGTAGACTACCGGTCAAATTACATCATCATACACCTTTCCACAAGCACATGCAGCAAAAGGGAGCCCATCCCTGTAGAAATCTGTCGCAACGGAACATATGATAGCCTTCAATATTGACTTTATTGCTTTTCATTTCCTCAGACCACCAGGGTTCTGCTAACGCAAGGATATACGGTTTCTGTCCAGAAGCTAGTAACTTGAGTTCATCAATCTTGTTGGAAAGACTGACCGTTGATGTAGTAGCTTTCTAGACAGTGAGCACTGGTGCTCATAGTAACTTTCAAAGAGAGAGAGAAAGCAACGCTTTATTTTGGCAGTTAAATTCAAAAAAATTCAGCAAAAAATTTCCTCCGTTCATCGTGAAGAATCGTCCTTGAATGCGCCTCCAAATATCGATCAATTTGCACTTCCTTCAAAATGTTGCCAGCGTCTTGCGCTGATGACCTCATTTGTGTTGTTCGAATAAACAAATAGGGTTACAATTCAGTTTTAAATGGGTGAAATAGGCCAATTGACGTATATATAAGAGGATTCACTTGCGAATGGCGAGCAGAAAAGATTGCGGCTCAATTTAAAAGCCCGCCGTTTAGTTGAAATTTCATATTGATTAGGTTGTCTGAATGACTGCCTTCGGCCAAAGAAATTCTCGTTTGAAGTGAATTAAACGCCCAATCTATTGATTTTAGGTGGGTTTCGTCTTCGTTCCTTCGTCCTTTTAGTGTTCTTCTGAGATTTTTCATTTTCATTCGTTCCTTAGTACGATTGAAAAAAACACTGGCATGCATAGCCCACGGGGACGACTTTCTTTGTAGCAAGAACTGCACCTCCAATTCGGTTTAAAAAATGGTTTTAAGGGTCGTGGCTTTGAATTTGCTGACGTTTAATCCTGGGACTCCTTTTATAACTACCTAGTTTGCCATTTAACCGAGCGCCTGCTGTTGTCGCATCATATATCTCATCTGAGGGAACTTTCGTTGCCAGTTCACTCATTGTACTGAAGTTGGCAAAAAATGGCTATGGGGTTCATAAAGTCCAAATCCATGAAAGGTTTAGTGAAATTTGTGTTAGTAGTACTTTCCTCTTATTTACTGTGTTGCCTGTTGCACACTTCAGCCTCCATTTCAATAGAAGTCACTCCTTAGATTTTTTGGCTTGGTTTCCAGTCATATGGCGTGCTCATATCGCTGTATTACGATATAACTAAGAGCTTTAGTCAGTCTTTAGTTAGCCGCTTAGCAGCCACCTTCTACTGCTATATTTGCTTGTATGCGGCCTTGTTAGACTCTGGTTTTGCGGATGGTACTGAGATACATGATGTTGCTGCACTTCTCTGAGTATGCAACCTTAAGACTGTACTCCTAACGAGTCTGGGGTTTGTTCCAAGGACTTTGCTCGCTGTTCCTCTGCTCTGTTTTCTGTCTCTTCTGGTTTCACATGAGGTTGTGACGAGTGATGTTGTTACTTCCTTTCGTGTGTGTGTACCCTTGCTGTCCTTTGTATATTCGGCTTCTGGTGACGCAATCAAGCTGTCCTTTATGAGCACTGATTTTATCTCCGAGAGAAAGTCGAGGCTTCCATCTGAACGTCTTAATCGCGTGACAAGCTCAAGCAGCGTGGATGTAAACGCGGAGTTGCTTCGTTAGAGTTTGGTTCTGAAGCAGTCTGTGGAAGACTGCAAATTTCTTCGTTACTGGTGGCCTGAATCTTGCTATGCATTATTGAAAGGGGTTTTAATATTTACAGAAGAACTTGTTGAAAGAAAGTAGGGAGGGGCTTACATAAGTTAACCGAGCTATGCCCCTTCGATTATATATTAGCGGCATGCTGTTCAGGACATCGCACGATGGTCGAGCGGTTATGCCACTCGACATTCTGAGGTGAGGTTTGAGGTTGAAATCCGGCTGACAGGGCCATTCTCCTTAGAGTATATATAAACGGCTTGGCTTTCGGGAATTTGCGTGATAGTCATGACGCTCGGCTTTTAGTGGTGAGGTCGAAGGTTCAAATCTAGCCGTCGACGAAATGTTTTTTCCTCTTGCAGAATTGGATTGTACACGCTTGCGTTACTCATGCTTCTGGTGACTATATGAGACTGCATTAACTTACAAGCCTGCACGGTCACCTATTGTAACGAAACAGATGTATCGGGAAGAGTTGTGTTTGCACAATGAATTTCAACAGTCAAACGTTTTAAAAACAGAAAGCAACTCAGCCTTTTTTGAAAGCAGTCTTTCCACTGTTGCGAGCAGAGTCAAGAAGAACCGATGTTGACTCTGGGAGCGACTAAACGCCAAAGCTTGTACTGTTCGTAGGTATAACCTTCACAGCGTGGTATAATCCACAGTTCAATAATATGTTGGAAACCAAGGATTTGACTCATTCCGAATAGATATATACGAAACGCGGGTAATATGCAATCTACACGTCAGTTCTTTCAGATAGATGTGTTTTCTAGACTGAGGTTAAGACAAAAACCTCTTAAGCTCCAAGGGCTCGAGAAACGAAATCAATTTTAAACGCGCGCCGTTAATAACTGTAATAGTATTAATTCGGTTTAAAGGCTTATGTTAACTTTGGAACCGAGCTCGCAACTTCGTGTCATATATGATATACTTCAAGGTAGCACATTAAGTTCTACGGAGATTAAAAGGCCGAATTTGCAAAATTGGAGTTTGTATAAAATGGCAAACGAGGAGCAGAAAGAGACGCACTGCAGCATTGCAGAAAAGTGGGGAAACATGTGTCTGAGTTTTTCGCTAGATCCTGTGCTGCCAGTATGGTGAATAATGCACTATGCGTATAGTAATGAATGTCTATTCGCAGCTTATAAATATAACGCGGTGAGCACGCCGAGGTAATAGTAGTATCAGCAACAGCAAGAATAATAATGGTAGCATTTTTGTTCTGACACGCATATCAGGCCGAACTGATAAAATTGGTGCCAAAGGTTTACTTCAAGTTGGCACATTACTTTATGAGCTGAACGTACAATAAGCATTGGCTGTGATGATAGCTAAAAATAGTATAGAAACACTTACACTAGATTGAAGCCAAAACACGTTTTTCAGGCCTATTCAACTGCTGCCTGACGCAAGTGAATGGGGACTAGCTCACCAGTTAACCCCTTCCCCGAATCCCCCATTTTCAGTTGCGAACTCATGGATCTCGTAGTGTCGCAATCCAGTAACTACAAGAAGTCGGCTAAGCATGAGTGGGTGCCTTCCTGCAGTGTCCCTGGTGGGCGTATGATGAAAGCCTCCCCTGTATCCTCCGATCTTCACTCGTCCGCTGAAATCGTGACCAAACAAAAATCTCAGCCGAGTTAGTAGATCACCTTTTTCCACTTCCAGGGAGTCTAGAGTTTTTAGACAGCGACCAAGCCTACGAGGGACCAGTTATGTAGTCGGACATGGCGCTAAAACAGACTAACACTGAGAGAGTTAAGGTGCATGGATTAACTATTACTTCTAGCTGCCTAGGCAAACAATATGGACATCAGCTCGTATCTGGACAACAGCTGAAATGATGAGGATAATCGTTTGGAGAAGGGGGAGCTGCAGGTGTCAACAGAAGCGCTAAATAGTTCACCTGTCTGTCCGAGTACATAGAAAAGAGATAATTTATCCGTCAGGCCATTCACCCGTGGTCGTATTCTCGTTAATAGCTGACGTGAGCCAATACAAAAGCTCGCTAGAGCCTTTGATTTCAAGCTCACCCTTTCCGGCAGCGGTTGTTTTTTTAGGCACAATGACCTTACCGACAAAGACGAGAGAGACTGGAATGACCATTTCTGACTTAATAGCCATCATTAGCCAGCCATACCCAACCCCAGGTGTTGCGGCAGCCGAGGCTCGAACTCGCGACCTTTTGGTTAGAAGTTCAACGCTCTAACCCACTGCACCACGAGCTCGTTGTCTTGTCGGTTAAATGGTAAGTGGGTACTAACCGATCGGTTATGGGATTCACTCGTCCCGTTGTGCCTTGGGGCTTATTATAGAACCCCACCAGCAGCCACAAAGCGGCTAGTGATATAGGGAGAATGGCATTACCGAGTTGGTAATGTGCATTGTGAGAATTGGTAGATGTTGACGAGCTACCGATAGGGACTCACTCACACTGCCACGTAATAATGACCAATCTGCCAGCACGAAGTGTTACCGATTTTTGGCCTTTCGGACGTCCTCAACCTGGGATACCAACAAGGGGCCCGGATGGCATATGTGAGTCGGGATCACCCATTAAACCCGGTAGGATTACATGCTCGTCACAAGATCGGTTTCTGTCTCTTGAAGACACCTGACCTTGTCAGCACTGACATTCTCAACCCAGACGCATCGGAGATGCCAGCATCAATCCTAAATATAATATGGGTAAGCATGACTTACATACCCCACATGTGGGGCATGAGGACATGAACCGTCTGCAAGAGGAAGAATAAGGTTAGGAACAGGATTTATTTTAGGTTTAGGTCTAATGTTAGGGTTAGTGCTACCTGTAAGGATGGGGTTCAGGTTGGGGCTAGTGTTAAAATTCGGTCTAGGGTTGAGGTTTATGTAAGGGCAGGAGAATATTCACTCTTCATGGAATTATGCGTGGCGAGGCCATACAAGTTATCGTGATGCAGCGGTAACTGCGTGATGTTTATGGTAAAACGCTCTTTATTACTGACAGTGCCGGGAACACACGTAGTCCCATTAGTTCATGATGGCAGCTAGGGGCAACCTTAGCCCTCATGTTGTGTCAAGAATTAACACTAGGTTTGTCAAAAACGCCGGGTACAACTGAAAATGCACCCGTAGACTGGAAACAGCAGCTGTAGCAGGGGTGAAACATAAGAAAATAAGGGTGTGTTAGAGCAACGCGCTGGGTTCCGATTCGACACTATTCTCAGGGTCAGTAATGTAACCCACAAAAGCAATAATTCCTTTCTTTCGTCAACGAAACATACTACTCCGACAAAAACGTTAGTAGGGTGGCAACACTGTATCAATTTTTAGTGAGAAAGAATATTAAGCATGATGAAACGGGGGAAGCTTTTTACTGCTTGACAGGGTGCGGCTTTATCGAGATCGAACCAACGAGGCCAATTCGTCGGTGTCAACAAGAAACTTATTATTATTATTGGTTTACCTTGGAACTAAAAAAGACCTTGTTTTATAACCGGAGGAGGAGAAAGCATATAGTTGCAACTCAAATCTTATCGAAGAATTATTAAATGCTGACCTCGCAGATTATCCGTTTGGGATGAATGCATAAGTTGTACCGAGCGTGGTTTAACCAAGCCTGCTGAAATCTGGTGTTAACTATGCTCAGTAAGTCGATGAGTGTTTTACGGTATCAGAAGTCAGCTTCGAAAATTTACTTAGGGTGATATTTTGTGTGGCATAAAGCAATCGTTGCCTGAATATTCGTAAAAATTAAATATAGTATCTAAACAGAGATTTTTCAATGAATGTCGTAGAGGTTGTGTTTCACAAGAAGGTTCGCTAAAGTGAACGCAAAACGCTTTCAGAACTGTGTAATATTACCTACAACCAGTGTTTTGCTACTTCCTTTGCGACCATCCCTGGTGAGCAGCACGTCGTGCATGGAGCCTGAAATATAAACTACTTCGGAGAAGCTTTTGTAATGTGGCAGCTTCGTGTCACATTTTAGTGAAGATTCGTTTGTCTGTGCACCTGACGTGCCGTAAGTAGGATCACGACCGGTCATTGGGTTGGAGAAGTGAAGAGGTCCTTCATTGAAAACTATGGGCGAAGGGGCATTGCATAGCTCGTCAGTATGCTTCTTTGTCAATATGGACCTGATGCGGTTAATTAATTTGTATCAACGCGAAAATTTTTATCGTTGATTCCCTTCAGAACTAAAACAAGTTACTGATCGCGAACTGGAGGAGAAGAGATCAGAAATATCGGGACTCAACTACAATTGATGATCTCAACGGTTGTCTGTTTTGGAGGGCTGCATAATTTGTCCGAAACGTGATTGGACCACGCCTGTTGACATCTGGTGTATGCTTGAGTGACTTTGTCGAGGAATGCTTTGCGGTGGAGACTGGATCAGACCCGAGCGAAACAAAATCTGCCAGAACGGTCTGCTTAGGTAGTTTTTTTGTCGCACTAGGCTATTACTATGTGAAGATTTGCGGAAACAATATATGCAAGAAATCGATTAACGCTCAATGACAGAGAAGTTTTTGGATGAAAGTTCACTAAAGTGAACGCACTGCGCTTTTCGGACTGCGCCATACTACTTGCAATCGGCATATTGTCAGTTCATTTGCGGTAATCCTAGTTGAATAGCACTTCGTTTGGGCATCTCTGATATGGACTTAAATAAACCCACAGACAGACATTGACTACGCTTTCATTGGAGGATATTCGATCCGTTCTTTAGATGTCACCTCATTGGCGAATTATCTACCCGAGGGATTTGACGAAGGTAACTGGAGGGAAAGTACATGATATTGCAGTCTTTGAGGCACAGTCACACTTGCAGCTACCCCTAACCGGTGTTGGATGCTTCACTACACGCTTCTTATTCCGTTGAGTTTTTAGCACAAGACGCGTCGGATGCACAGGAAAGCCTTCTGGTCCTTAGTGGATCCTCCATCTATCACCCGTGCAATCTTACGGATACCGCTCGAATGTTGCCATCCGATATCTTGCTGCGATCCTTGGGTCGAGTGTTTAATTATATATATATATGCGTAAAGATTCGAGGTCCCGTTATCTTATCGCGTTCATCATCTCCTGAAGAAGACGAAGAAGATGAGGGGGATGATTGACGTGGGGGAGGCTAACAGGCACGCTGCCTTGCCTAAACCTACGACGGCTCCAAAGGGGACAGCAGTCACGCGAGCCCGCCAGCGTTCAGCCTCGGGGAGGTCTAAGGAAGTCAGCGGCAATCGGGCAGGTCAAAGTTCACGCGTCCACCATGGATATAATACGAGGCACGCGGCAAGACTGACTAACTCAAGACCACCAGGAGCAGCAAGCACTTTACTCTGATGATGGAAGCGAGAAGGCTTTCGAAACGTCAGTACAAATACAATTTGGTCCATGAACTCGCCCCCTCATCTTCTTCGTCTTCTTCAGGAGATGATGAACGCGATATATATATATATATATATATATATATATATATATATATATATATATATATATATATATATATAATCGCTTTATTTTGCAAGAATTCATAATTTTCAGCAAGAAGGCCCCTATTCACTGTATATAAAATGAGTATGCAAAAGGGTAGCATCAGAAGAAAGCAGCCAATATATAGTGACCGAAAGCTGCAACTGCCGGCATCATAGATGGTTGTCCGTGAATGAGGCGCAAAATTTGCGCCAGATTTACTTCCTTCAAAATGGTGCTGGCATCGTTTAAAGATGACCTCAGTATTAAAGTACAAATAAATAGTGGCAAATTGCAGTATCGAATGAGAAAAAGGACCATCTAATTTTCATATAAGAAAATTTACGTGTGAATGGAGGGGAAAAAAATTGCAGCTCCAATTCAAAATAACATTGCACCTGTGTTCATTTTCCTGGCTCATGGCAGCACTCGTAAATCCACTGTTCGGCAGACGATTCAATACTACTAGTGCTGGCCTGCTAGCGTAGAAGAGAGAACATCAACCGGGGTGCATCTGAACATTGAAGTCCCTTGACCCTGCCATTCGAATAAAGTTTGATTATTTGAAACACAGACAGGGCAGAAGTCCTCCATGTACGAAAATGCCAAGTCAGATAGTTACGAGTACCTCGAGGCAACTGCTGAGCCCAGCTGACCCCGGTATTGGACGTAGTGGTATAGACACACAAGCCAATTCCTTTCTTTGAGTTACTCCTTCGCCAACAGATATGTAGAAGGTAACGTGCGCTGTTTCAGGAACGAGAGGGTAAGAAGACTACCGAAAGTACACACTCCTGGAGCTGAAGGCCTACCATAAGAGGCTACAGACATTTAGGAAATGTACCTTTCCTAAACAAAGTGACCACTTAGGCATTCAAAAATAACAAAGCAGTTGAATTCCAGAATAAAATGCATGTTTCACTAGCTGGTACGAGGCTGAAGTAGAGATGGTGCAGGTCCAGCCGCTAGATAACTCATCTAACATTTAAATCAACGGTAATCATGTCTCGGGTCTTGCTGATGGCGAGCATATAGCCCGTTCAACCGTTGACCACCTTGAGATTCGGCGATTTTGCGTTCAGTCTGACGCAGAAAAGGGCTGAACTAGCCCAATAAGCAAGGAAATAGAATGCAACCGACTCTCTGCCTTCTGGACGATTATATAGCCCTTCATTTGACACGCTTGAAAAGGCAGATTTCGGAAATGAATGCGGATGCCATCAAGCTAATACTTCCAGGTGATGGATGATATCTTCTGAGTGAGCAGGCGATGTTCTACCTCTGTGAAGACTTGCCATGACCGACACCTCGTATACTCACAACTTGGTGCATCGAATGAGCTCGAACCGATTGCAAGGAGTTTCGACAAAGTCGCACAAAGGCTGCGCGGGTCCAGTCACTCTACTGGCAGCTTGTATTGTTAACTTGCCTAAATAGCCCAAAATCACAGAATCTATCCGTCAAGAGAAGAACCGCACCGCATACTGTGACCGGACAATTATCTTTCTACCTTTCTTAGAGGCAAACCTTCCTCCCGGGCAGATTTTGAGGTGACATGCATGAAAATGGTGAAGAAAAGCGTGCCCCTAGGATCAGGAGCTGCATTTATATATATATTTTTTAAGTAGAACCGACAAAGACAAGGGATACCGGAATGGCCATTTCTGGCTTATTAGCCGTCATCAGCCAGTCATATCCAGGTGGTCCACACTTGGGATTGGGTATGACTGGCTGATGACGGCTAATAAGCCAGAAATGGCCATTCCGGTCTCCCTTGTCTTTGTCGGTTTAACTTAAAAATTATATGCTTCACGTCGCTACGCGACCGCCTGCGAGGGCTCTAATTTGAGCACCAGGGCACAACGGAACATGCATGTTCCTCAAGCAGATCGGTGAGCCACACACTATCATATATATTATATATATATATATATATATATATATATAAACTTTATAAGACATGAACCAAGGCGACTGTGGGCGCTTCCAGAATAAAGATAGACAGTCAAATTTTGCAATCACAAGTAAATAAGTGTAAGAGAAAGGAAATAAGGGTTAAAAGGTGGACAAAACTAAGTTGCATGTGTCTCTAAGGGAATGACGGGATGTGTGTGGGTATTCAGAAGAAGGACAAGCCGATAAGGAATCCACCACAGAAAGATCCGAAGAATACCTGGTTCTCTTGACAAAGGTTGACAGCCTAAAATTTAATAGACGTGGGAAAATGTATATGGCGCAGAATTTTTTTAAATAATACCATTAATTATCACAAATTAAACCGGAGGAAATGAAACTGACCTTTTCTTGAATTTGTTGAGACTGTTTAAAACGTGGCAAAAGCGTGGTTTTAGTGGAACTGGTAAGACAACTGATCAAAAGGAAATTTAACCCACTGCACAACAGAGAACATTGAGCAAAATGGGTAATCTCAGGGTCTGAAACATACATAACCCATACGTATACTTTATTGATGCGCTCACGGAACGAACCGGCAAGAAAGTTTTGTACTGTAAGAGAATTTTCTGAAAAGCCTGGGCACCTAACTGATCGGCAAATTATTTCATAGGGTGGTAATCGCATCTGGTACGAAAGAACGAAGATTAAGACTGAACCAGGGTTTTTTTAAAGTAATAGGAACCAAAGATTCCGCACAATCATGCACACAGACATGTCTACATTGTTTTCCACCAACAAATAACAAATTTCCAGCTCGACAGAACATGCGAAATCCTTTAACAGAATTCCAAGACGTAAACAAAACATTAATCACTCATCTACTGAAAAAAGCGACTATTTACATGATTTTTTTGAAACCGATAGCCAACACTATAACAAATTAAAAGGCCAGCATAGATTAAGATGCCAAGATGTGGCGCGCTTCTCTTGGTCACTAAGAAAAATTCATGAAAAAGGCGAAATGTTCGGCCGATCCCAAATAATATGATGAATGATCAATTTTCGCGGTTTCGAGTTGGTGAAAATGGAGTCTTTACAGCCCCACAGGAGAATTAAAAAACTTTCATGCACTGTACCTGAACCATCGGTCTAAATATCGGGTTCCTTTTTTACATCGTTTGGCAAATAAACCACCGGAAGTTTGAGAACGCGGTGTATTCAAGATGCAAGGCAGAAGAATAATGTTTAGTTTCCAAAATCATGGCGTTCCGTGAAACACAGACACACACAGCCCGATTTCTATTTCATCTAAATGGACACACCTTCAAGACATTAACGATATAAGAGTGAAGTTGTGATGGCTATTTCCTATTAATTAGACAGGCGCAATAGGCTATTTTTAACAGTCAGGTAGAAAGCAGAAATCGGTTAAACCTACGCCTTAGTTACATGAACTTAACGGCGACAGAATACCCTCAAGATAACGAAGGGTTATTGTTGTGACATCAAGCGTAGCAAGGAACCGAAACAGCCACAGAGTTTTTTTCGCAGTTATTAGACTGGCAGTGGCTGTAATGCCACTGAAATGGATTCATAACTCTCCCCATGGTGCTCTTATTCCTCCTGAAGTAATTTGATGAGATAATGCAGCTAGGAAAATAGGTATTCCAGTTGCCTGATGACAGTTAAATGACTCAGCGCTGGGCTCGAGAACAAGCATGCACGTTAGTTCAGAAGAAAGATCTCAATAGAAAAAAATCCAAATTCAAACACCGAACATTGGAAATTAAATGCACCAATGACATCTAACGCTGGTAGGCACAATCATATAGATGAAAGTTAAACGCATTGTTTGCGACTTCGGGCAGATTACGTATATACCAAACACGAAAAATGAAGCGAAACGTAGAAAAAACTGGATTTATCTAACAGTACTTACGGTTTGGTCGAATTTTGTAGTTCGCTGAAGGAAGGACCGGGCTCCCCCGACCATTTGCCGCCAGTCTAATAAGAAGCGTTTTGGTACCTCGAAGAACTTAAAAAAAAGAAGAATAACTGAGGATGAGTTTAAGTGCTAGTTTAAGACAGGTAACACAATCCAAATAGCAAATTGCTTGAAATTTGATCACACTGTCTGTTGGTGACTAGGGATCCTCAAGTTAAATTCGAGACCTTAACAGCATGGATCTAATAACACGCACAAAGAGGCCCCTACTACAACGTCAACGATGACATTCAAAACCGGACAAAGGAGTGTGCGTTCAGTTCACTGTGGGAGAATATTCTAAAATCACACAGCCTCTTCAAATAACTATTTGATTTTGCTCATTTCGAACTGTATGAATTTTGGCGGTCAGGTTTTAATTTGAGGATCTAAACCAAAAGAAAGTTAGCAATCAAAAGGCTTTTCGCATAATAAAATTCTGGAAACAAGAAGTGCTCAACTCTCACCCCTACTAGCATATCACATACCATTTATTCTGGGTCGTAAAGCGCTTACTTCAAAACACTTGACGACTTTGAGAAAGAAAACCCTTCGGCATAATATTTAGCGTAGGTAAACAGTACGTCTCCATCAGAGAGTAATCGGAGGAGAAAGGCTTCCTGATTTTGAGCTATTTTCGGCCAGAAATGACCCGGAAGTATGATAAATCCGCTATTTACAGATGAAATTACCAATCGCAGCTACCATCACGGCACCTTATATAGAGTTAATGCAACTTACCTAAAAAGACAGGAGACGCAGGGGCTATAAGCTGTACTATAAAATCGACAATCTGAACTGCTAAGTACATGTAAGACGTTGCGGATCAGGCCACTTACACCACGAAAAACCAATGGGAGTAACTTTGAGGCAAGGTTGGACAAAGGCCTTCCACCGTAAATGGTCCAGTTGCCTTGAGGATGCGCAGTACCACTCACGGTTTCGCACAAAAATGCGTGGATTCGACCGAAATCTGTCAAATATCTGAGTCGTATAAGGTCCAACCGATGACCTTAAATTATTTCAAAAAGAAAATTATTCCATCCCATTCTCAATTTTACCTACCTTGTTCGGTCTCCTAAGAGAGATAGAACCCGCTTATAGAGGTGAACATACGAATTCCAGGAAGTAGTCACGAAGGAGAAGACACGATCACTGAAACAGGAGCTTTATTAGCCGGACGTTTCGGATTCTCACTCGAATCCACTATTAGAGACAGAGTCGGATAAGGATAATGGACTGCCCAGGTTTTGAAGTACCTATAGTATGAAGTTGCTAGACCATTACATACCTATCACAATTGGCAGATCCCGAATGCATCGCAGATACTGGTACGTGGTAAGATAATTGTCTGGCCGGCCGAATGTTGCAGTGGCCATGCCATTGCTGGGCCCCTGCGTGTCTGTAAAGATTATCAGCGCCCACGCTCCTCACACGTGGATGCATGCGGTGCGATAATGGCCCGTAGTTTAATTGCTGACAGCCAAATTTCGTCATCCGTGTGAGCTTTTAGGCCATTTGGCTCGCCGAAAATGGCACCAGGAACAGTGGTCATCCACACGTTATCCGCGTGGTTAATTACTTTGCCCAGGCAAAATATCAGCACCGAATATGAAGCAGGGAGGTAGTTGCGCTTGCGGACTGATTGAGAGCAGGAAAACGAGGAGACTACTTCGAACGTGAATGGGCAAGCACGCAGCAGCAGGGAGGATGAACGACGCCAGCTTCCAAGTCGCGGCTCATTCTACGGGACCCGGCCGCACATTCAAGTTTAATGAAACCAAAATTTTCGCTAGAGGCCACAACTGCGTGAGCAGCGAACTGCTTGAGTCATTGTTTTAGGCCCTCAATAAAGCAAAAACTATAGTGACCTCCCCGCTCCATATAAAGTGCTATGACTTTGCCTAGGCGAATTAGTTAACCACGTGAAGAACGTGTGGATGACCACTGTTCCTGGTGCCAATGTAGGCGAGCCAAATTGCCCAAGAGCTCACACGGAGGACGAAATGCGGCTGTCAGCAATTCAACTACAGGCCATCATCGCACAACATGCAACCACGTGCGAGAAGCGTGGGAGCTCGTAATCTTGACAGGCACGCAGACGCACAGTAACTGCATACTGCAACACCTGGCCAGTCAGAGAACTATAAAACCAGAGGTAACTATCTGCTATGCATTCGGGAGCTGTCAACTGAAACAGGAATGTAGTGGCCTAGGAACTACATCCTACAGATACTGCAAAACCTGAACAATCCAATACTCCTATCTGACTGTCTCTGATGATGGATTAAAGTGAAAATCCGAAACGTCAGACTAATAAAGCTCCTGTTCCAGCGATCTTGTCTCTTTCTTCGAGAGATAGAACCGACTTTAATTATGGCAAGCTCCTCAAAGATAGGAAGCGGAGTTAGGCCTTAAAAACTGTCGGTTTACAAATCAGCTGTCAGCCTTCTTGTCAGAATATAGAAGACATTTTTTGCTTTAAGTACGAGGGTGACGACAATAATTTCACATAAAGTTATAAGTGGCTAGGTTTCCGGAGGTAACCCGGATGGCCCCCAAAGGAACAACCACAAACACAACAAGTGCGCATGGTATTAGTGTGACCCCAAACCCGCGTTGTGAATCGCTACAAAAAGGAGTCAATCTCCACAAGATCTCTGAACTACTTAAAAATCACGAAATCAGAGAAAGACACTCATTTTGCAAAAGACAACGGTCCGCCACCTATGGATGAAGAATGCTTGTGTCAAGTATCTAGGAGGGCAGGGGGCCCAAAAGGATGTGCTATATATATATATATATACATATATATATGGCAAAGACGTTATACCGTACTTCCGACATAGATACTAGCTAAAAGCCCAGACACGTGTTTCGCCGATGTTTCTGCTGCTGTGT